>APFE030274971.1:0-153081 GCA_000404065.3 Pinus taeda
GATGAATTATACTCCATAATAAGAGAGCCAACATTGGAGCCCATACTTTCACTAAAACCAAAAGAAACACAACTACTTATTAAGAAGGAATTCAAACAATAATAATAAAACAAAAATAATAAACGTTTAAGGATAAAATGGTAATTCCAACACCAGATGCTGAAACCAGAAGCGAAGCCAAAACTATTATGGAGGATCAAATTTGTGTTGGTCAGGCAGTTAGGGAAGAAGATTTTGAATTCATTTATGATGAGATTAATTCCATTAAATGCCTATTGACGGATGCGACAGCCACCGGAACTTCCAATTCTAGTTCAATGACCAATTGGCTTAACGGGCTTGAGGATTTTCTCACTAATGTTGTTGACATAGTGGAGGAATGCGAGCAGGGAAAGCTTATTTTCATCAACATAATTTTCCGCTATCGAATGGGCAGGAACATTAGGAAACTAAAGGAAAGAATCACAAAGATACACACAGGTGCTAAGTATCTCAAATAGCTGACCTCCGTCAATGCTACTATTGGTGTTCAAGCACTCAATGCATATATTGAATCTTCAGAAGAAGATAAAATAAGAAAATCATGTGCTCTTCTATCTCAATTTCAAGTGGTGGGATTAGAGGAAGATACTAAAAAGGTCAATCGGTGGATATTGGAAAATGGATTCAGAGTGATTACTATTGTGGGTATGGGAGGACAGGGCAAAACCCTTTTGGTGCAAGAGGTATTCAACAACCAAAAGGTCCAACATAGTTTCGATCAATTTGTGTGGCTTACAGTGTCACCCAAATTTATCATAGGCTAATTGAGAAAATCATTTTTCAGTCTAAGTATGACTTTCTAAATTTTGAGGTAATATCTAAATTTTACTTTTCTCCATTGGTAAGGTAGCACTTAATGCATATATTGAATATTCAAAAGAAGATAAAAGAAGAAAATCTTGTGCTCTTCTATCTCAATTTCAAGCGGTGGGATTAAAGGAAGATACCGAAAAGGTCAGTCGATGGATATTGGAAAATGGATTCAGAGTGATTGCTATTGTGGGTATGGGAGGAAAAGGAAAAACCCTTCTGGTGCAAGAGGTATTCAACTACCAAAAGGTCCGAGACAGTTTTGACCAATTTGTGTGGCTTACAGTATCACCCAAATTTGTCGTTGAAGCGTTGCTGCTGTCGACGTTCAGACAAATAAAAGTGCCTGAGGAAAAAGAAGGGGGTGTAAAGGGAATTTAGGACAGAATTAACAAATATTTTGAAGGAATGAATAAAAATCTAGAACGAAGATGTTGTTTATTTGTTTTAGATGATTGTGTTAGATCTAAGTCATACTTCCATACAGTCATTGCCCACATCTATTGGGAACTTAAAACATTTGAAGTTGCTAAATTTATCCAAAACAAACATCAAAACGCTGCCCAACCGCTTGAGTGGTCTGAAGCGTCTCCAATTTCTTGATGTTAGCTGGTGTCAACAGTTGTCTAGCATGCATTTGGGGGTTGAAGTCCACAGATATATAGTGTATCTCAATGTGAAGGGCTGCAGAAAGATCAGACATTTAAACACATATACAGAGACCATAAAATTGATTTGATACAAGAACGACTAAGGCAGGGTAAGCAACATTACATGCATACTTAATTATAAGATAGATAAACCTGAAGGCCAACACCACTACATTACAGTTCTAACTTTATAGTGCCATAATACTTCAAGTCAACTTCTTTGTTGCATTATTCCTATTACCAAAATTAGCAGCAGCTCTGGTTGCCCCATCAAGAACCCCAACAACCATCAATGCTCCTGTTGCAAAATAACTACTGTTGACAAGTGTTGTTCCTACGTTGCAAGCTGCATGCCCAGCTGTAATAAAAGCTGCTATTGATATATTTCCGAAGAATTTGCCAAAATCTGCCACCTTTGCTGCAGCAGTGTCCATCACTTGATACTTCTCGTCTAACTCTATGGCTTTGCCTAAAGTATCTTATCCTAGGGTATAACCTTTTGAAAGCATTGTTGTAACCACTTTTACGCCCTGGTCAGCAAAATGGAACAAAAAATCTCAGTTGCTTATCAAGGACTTCAAACTGTCCAATAACAACAATGTTAATATCCTCAGAATATCATAGGCTAATTGAGAAAATCATTTTTCAGTCTAAGAATTATGACTTTCTAAATTTTGATGTAATATCTAAATTTTACTTTTCTCCATCGAGTAGTCTACCTAGGCGGAGGAATGGCCCGGTTTTCATCACTGCCCGGAAAATCATCCGGCTCCGGCCGCCGACAATCCCTTCGCCCTCGGCCACCCTCCCGTAGCTCCGCCACTCTCCTTCTCCGCCACCCTCCCCTGGAAATCCTGACATTCCTTGACAAAAAATATGATCAGAGCTGGAAATCCTGACATCCCCTGACAGATCAGATCTGAGCTGGAATTGCAGCCGTGGAGAGTTATTGCCATTTCCAATTCGAAATGAAGAATTGCGATCCCGTGGGCTGCTCACTCACCTTCCTCCTTGACTCGGCGCCTCCCGCTTTGCAATTCCTCTGCTCTGCAGCTCACCACCCAGGGACAATTCGGCGACGCCTCCGACTCTGTTAACGACTGATTGAGACATGCACCATTTATGTCATGTATTTATCACAGGCAATCGTAAATCCCCGAGTTAGCAAAGATGTCGTAGAGGCATTCAAAGAACAACAATGACTTGGCATTCTTTACATACGAAGAGAAGAGAAAGCTTGGGTATGGTACTCAAAAGGAAAGGCTCGACAAGTACTCCATTAAGCCCTTTGATGCCTGCTCTCTGTGCCTAAAGCCATTGATAGACCCCCTCTGCTATCAGAAGGGCCATCTCTTCTGCAAAGAATGCATTCTAGAATGCCTGTTAGTGCAAAAGAAAGACATCATGAGGTAAGATTCATTATTTTGAATAAACCCAGTTTTTAGTTTTGAATTTTTTGGAGTATTGGGTATTGTTTTCCCTTGATTTGGGCAAATAGGTTCTTGCTACCAGTGTCTTATAGGATGCTATAAGGGTTTTCTCTTTGGGTGTTACTGGTCCTCTGTCGGGAATTGTTCCTATATTAGGGTTTTTCATGGAATCCTCCAATCGGGTTTGTGGGCATTTTCTGTCCCATTTTTTATGTTTTGTTTCAGGTAATGGATTCCTGTTATTAGATTTCTTGGGGAACTATGCAAGATCGAGAAAGATTGGAGAGAACATATAATTTTTAGATGCGCTGCCCATAAAAGCATGCACTGTAAATTAAATATAAGTAATGTCTCTTCTTTTCCATAACTACTAGCAAGTGAATATATAGGTTGGTTAGGGAAACTATAGGACACCAATACATAACAAGTAAAAACTAAAATCAAATGATGAGGAGCGATAAACCTTCCTTTTTGTAATTAAAGACCCTTTTGACTTGATAGGCATTAACCTCCTTACAAGATCTCCATTACAATCAGGCTGTTTCATAAAGCAAATGCAACAAGAATTTAGCAACAACACAAAATGCTTTCTTTTCTTTACATATTCAACACATATTCATCGAGGCTCATGCAGAAGACGTTGATACCCTATTTCAACATGCATAAAGAAGGATTTGAGGCACACCTCCAAAAGTATGGTAATAAACATGATTCACATTGAAAAGAATTGAGTTAAGCCTTGAATGTGGTAAGTTGTTACTCATTTTTACTAATGCAAATTAGTTTGAGTTTGCTCCATGATTTCTCTTGAGTGGACATTTGCCAAAATTTTATGGTTCCCCTTCTTCATATTTTTCACTTTCCTCTACTTCACTTACTTTTGGATGATGTCAGTTGTTATTACTCCAGGTTACCACATTGCTTCAATCATTTCATCGACCTTTTATTCCTCTTGGAATCTCTTCTATGGGAGGAAAATTCTTGTACGCTGGAAATGGTTTTATTGGTTCAACTCCATTTGTTGGACACTTTATGGTCTAATTGCAGCACAATTGGGTGATGTAGATTCTAAGATGAATACAATAGAAGGAAAATACAAAAATACTATATTTTGGGAGAAGCTACTTCTTGGGAGCGGTATTTTACATGGTGTGCATTCATATTTTATTTTCTTTGATGTTTCCTTTTCCATTGAAACATTCAACTTTTAGATTTAGGCATCAAAGAAGGGGGTGCTACTACATACGAAGTCCTGATATATAAAAATTACGCTGTTAAGAATGGATTTCATTGAACTTGAGTCCTGGAAATTAACTTTATCCCATGGACTACTACATACAAAGTCTTGATATATAAAAACACTGTTAAGAATGGATTTCATTGAAGTTGATAACATGTCTGCAACTCCAGAAATCAGTCTTTTCAATCATGTTATAAAGATTAATGTATATCACGCCAATATTACGAGGGATTTTGCCATATGTAGCCTCGAAGACTTCCAGTTTTCTCTATAATGAAGATCTATCTTAATAGAACATTTCATTTTTCCTTCATAATGACCAATAATGAATATACAACAAAAATCAAATCTACATAAAGTAACATAGTGTCCATTCTTGGTAAGATTTTTGTTGAATTGACTTGAGCAACAGAAAAGCATGCGAGAGATATGATTGAGATTGGGCCCGAGTTCAATAAGTGAGCATTACAAAATTTTGCACAGAAATTATTTTATCAATTATTTTATCAAATTCATTGTTGGTCACCCATGGATATCAGTAGCCCCAAGCAGAAAAGCTAAGATAATGAAAATGAGAAAACTACATATTAAGCCCAATCAAAGATCAATGGCATCAGAAATCGGATATTTTGTATGGCAATTAAATTATACATACAGCACTAGGACTAATCTCTTGAAAGCTGTTGTTTTAGGGTATTTGCTTCCCTAGTCAAGAATATCTGATTCCATGAACTGCACCCAGGATATTATTACAGCATACATACTATCCAACAGATTCAGACACAGAGGCAACCATATTCTCATACAAATGCCACATATATACTAGTACCATGCTTATCATATTCCTAGAACCATGCTAACTGAACAAGGCTGACTAATATATATATCAGAACAAAACAGAATTAAATCCTCCAAACCCTCTTAAAGAAAGCTTAGGATGATATGGAGCAAAAAGTAAATCCCTGCATGATTTTTCGATCACATGCTTGAAAAGAGATGCACCGTCATCCTAAAACTCCAGATGCATAAGAGCCTCAAAATTAGAACACAAAAGCAAATCAAGGTTTATTTGGTCAAATTTATGAAATCCAACAAACTAAAATTCCAGGACTGATTAATCATATTTGTACATAGTAGTTCAACACGAGTTTGATGTTCATGTTTTAACTGTTGGCCTCATAAGTCCCATGCCAGAACCACTTCCAACATGTTTAAAATCGGTTGCCTCCAAGTGGTCACCGTAACCAAAAAATCCAGTACCTCCTTTAAAATCGGTTGCCTCCAAGTGGTCACCGTAACCAGAAAATCTAGTACCTCCTTTTTCCAGGACGATCAAATGCTTTTCTTTGCAGCTTCTAGTTCTATTGCAGACAAAACAAATCCCATCTAATTTAACAAATTTCTTTACACATTTTTTGCAATAAATATGGCCACAAGTGCTGATTTCCATTAGTGTATGCCTATTTGTTAGTGTATCTTTGCAACCAAGGCAAATAGAACTAGCCCCCAAAACCTCAAATTTTTTATCATGTGGATCCTTGGTAAAAATAACTGGAAAAAGAGACTTCAACTTCAGTTTCTCTTTATCCTCTGGGCAGATTGTATCAAGTGAAGGTGCCTCAAATTTTGCTTGAGCCTCGGGAGTTGCTGATGGCAACCAAAATGCTTTCATTGTCCGAAGAACCTCCACTTCAAATGAAGTCACTTTAACACTATTGGCCCCATGAAAACTATTTTTGTCTCTAATGTGATTTTTGTCATTATATTGAGGTACAACACCATTGTTTTGCTGATCAAATGCATCAAGTTCCTATTGCCTCTTTAACAACAACTTCTCTTCCTCCTCCTCCTCCTGTTTTTGATGTGCTTCATGGCTTGCAAGTTTCCTATGAAATCCTACACCGATAACACCAGCAACTTACAATACCCACTCATAAAAAATTTAAATTAAAAACCTAAATATATCAGATATTTTTTACTCTCAACATTGAAGTGCCAACAACCTAAACTAGTCATTCTACTGATAATGAATAGGGATACAATCCCAGCAACACTCGTTTCTACCATGTAGTATCCAAGCTTCTAGCTTAAACTATATGCAACGAATAATATGACCCCATAGTCAAAATATGCACAGTGGCATCCAAAGCTCAAAGTAGATTAATGTCAATTGTGATCAACCTCGGTACTATGATAACGGAGCCATACAAATGTCCAATTCCATTGAATCGAGATTAACAAGAGCCATCAAAGCAGACTAATGTCAATTGTAATCTACCTTGGTACTATGATAACTAAGCCATACAAATGTCCAATTCCATTGAATCCATATTAACAAGAGCCATCAAGAAATAAATGGAATAATATTATAATCATGTTGGCCATCTGATGCAGATCTGAAATTCCCAACAAATCAAAAGGCAGTGCCATTCATACAAAATGTAACCATATGATTCCTTCAAAGAAAATAACATAAACCCTGGACAGACATAAGAGCTTTATTCTGGCAAGTGGAGGGAGATCATCTACCCAGGCAAAGAAGGTCTAGTAACTAGTCCAACAGGCTGCAGTCTAGAAGCAAGTTGAAGCACTTGCAGTGATGATGACACAGTTAAAATCTGGTAGGCTTGACCCTCAATACAGTTGACCAAATAGTTTCAGGCTGTGGGCTGTATTGATGCTACAACATTGGTGGATAAATGTCAGATGGAAGTCCTCGGTGACTCTGATAAAACAGATGCCATCGGTCACAGCTTCGCAGCTTAAAAACAACCTGATTGTAATGCGGATCTTGTAAGGAGGTTAATGCCTATCAAGTCAAAAGGGTCTTTAATTACAAAAAGGAAGGTTTATCGCGCCTCATCATTTGACTTTAGTTTTTACTTGTACATAGTAGTTCAACATGAGTTTGATGTTCATGTTTTAACTATTGGCCTCATAAGTCCCATGCCAGAACCACTTCCAACATGTTTAAAATCGGTTGCCTCCAAGTTGTCCCCGTAACCAGAAAATCCAGTACCTCCTTTTTCCACGGTGATCAAACGCTTTTCTCTGCAGCTTCTATTGCAAACAAAACAAACCCCATCTAATTTAACAAATTTATCTGCACACTTTTTGCAATAAATATGGCCACAAGTGCTGATTGCCATTAGTGTATGCTTGTTTGTTAGTGTATCTTTGCAACCAAGGCAAATAAAACTGGCGCCCAAAACCTCAGATTTTTTATCATGTGGATCCTTGGTAAAAATAACTGGAAAAAGAGACTTCAACTTCAGTTTCTCTTTACCCTCTGGGCAGATTGTATCAAGTGAAGGTGCCTCAACTTTTGGTTGAGCCTCGGGAGTTGTTGATGGCAGCCAAAATGCTTTCATTGTCCGAAGAACCTCCGCTTCAAATGAAGTCAATTTAACACTATTGGCCCTATGAAAACTATTTTTGTCTCGAATGTGATTTTTGTCATTATATTGAGGTACAACACCATTGTCTGTCGAACCTTCTTGGTCAGATTCTCGCCAACGATTTCCAAGAAGGAATGCTGCACCGTATTGCAAATGAGGGCGCCGAACGACATCCCTATCAGAACGAAGCGGTATTTCTTGATTTCATTTTTTATGTATAACAGATCAGGATTGTAATCGATGCTCAGCACGACACTCAGGATGTAAGCGAAGAGTGCGCTTATGGAACCGTAGGCCATGGACCCTATGGATCCTAGTAGGGCATAGGTCCATTCTGGGGCATTCATCTTGACTAGTCTCCAGAATGACCCTGCCTGCTCTATGTAGGGTACTTTCTCTGTTTTGTGTGCTGAGTTGACATCGACAGGTGCTGAAATCGGAAGTTGAGAAGTCTAAAAGCCTTTTGGAATAGGGAAATCGGCCATAAGAATAATTTCTTCCAATTATGGGTGAGCTCACATAATTCCTTGCGTTGGAGGGCCTTGGAAATGGGCAAACAAACAAAAAAATCAAAACGAGAATACAATCTATGTTCATTCTATTTCCCCTTTCTTCCCAGGATCATTCAAACTGATAAATACTGAGAATTTATGGAAGGTACAGAACAAGTTTTCTTTCTATCTTGGTGATGAATGAGTGGGTCATTCAGAATGTGACAAAATGTAAAAGCCTATAAACTTCTACAGAGTAACATCTAAAGTACCAATAAACACTAGAAGGGTTAATGGGAGGAGCAAAACAAGTACAATTTAAGAAAAAAGATTTATCTCTGGACCAAACAAAACCATTATAATTTGAGGAAAAAAAATTAAAGATTGTATGAGAAGGCATCCAAACAGTTTGGTGGAAAATCTTTCACTGTAATAAAACCAGAAAAACTTGGCAGCTGTTAAATAATTTTACAAAGAAAACCCTGAGAATCTATAGACAAACAAAACAATTATAATTTCACAAACTGCTAATCTAAGGACGAACAAAACAAGTATAATTTTATGAAGAAGAAGCTGAGGATAAGCCTTATAATTACAGTTTTACAGAGAAGGCCCCAAGGATTTATGGGACTGCAAAAAAAATTACAATTTTATAAAGAAGGCGAGAGGATTTATGGGAGAAACAAAACAATTCCAATTCTATAGACTTTCACTGAGAAAACTATTGCATAGGTTAACCACAATGTGCCATTATTGAATTAACATAGTGGGATAAAACCTTTACCTGGCACTGTTCTTTCTTGCATTGTTACCAAGCTCATGGGCAGTTTCTTGGAGTCTGATCAATGTTGAATAAGCCCCGTCATCCCAAAACATGTATAATTTTATAAAAACCGGAGTTCAGAGTATGAAAATGCCATGTAAAATAATGTATTGGATACCTTCAATGGGGTCATAGAAGCGCTCGACCAGAGAAATTACAGACCCACTTCGACTAACCATAGATACAGTTTTTCCTGTGGGAATGTTCAATGAGAAACGACTGAGAACGAGTATCTTTAGTCTAGAGGGATATGCAAAATTCACCTGTGTCGCTTCAGACCTCAAGGTGAGCGACTCTTCACTAATCAGAACATTCTTCACTGATGATCTAATGGCTGTAGATTATTTAATCGTCTAACAATTCATTTAACGGTCCACATCGAGACACGGGTGCATGGAGGGGAGTTCATTTCAGAGGAAATTCCTTACGGCGTAATAATAAGTATTTTTACAAATTTAAATAATTCATTATACGAACTCATAAACATTTGCTTTCTTTTCTAAAATATTATTTATTTAAATAATTAATGAGGTGAGGTGACGATTTAAAACTTGTGATACGGACCTTGATGACAAAAATGAGATGTTGACATACATGGCCAGCAATGAAGTCTACTCTAAGAAAATAGAACGAGATAATTGACTTTAATGAGAAAGTTATAAAATGGGATAATAAACAAGTTCGTTTTCATTGGTTTTTGGGTTTTAGGGCTTTTTCATTTTTGGAATAGTGTTTTTTATAATTTAAATTTTATTTTAAAGTGGATAGTTGGGATTTAAACTGAATAATTATTTATTATTGTTCAAAGTGTAAATTTGAAATTTATTTTAAATTCTAATTTTATATATATTTTTAATTTTAATTTTAATTTAATAATTTTAAATGGAATAGAATTTTTTTTCACAGAATTAAATTTTTTTACCATTTGTTTAGCTTTTTAATCATTCTGTGCGCACTTTTTAATGAAGTTCTTCATTTTTAAATTGTCCCCATTTAAGTTATGAGTTAATTTGGTATGGTTTTTTTAATCAAATAAAAAAAAACGATTATTATTTTTTATTGAATAAAAGTAATTACATTTTCATAGATATGTATCTCCTATCATTCCATTGTATCTTGTATATTTTCTTTCTGGATCCAAAAATCAAGATATGTATTGCTAAAAATACAATATTGATCTTGTATCGCTAAAAATCAAGATCAATTGCCATATAAGTAATAAACACAACAACCATATCATTATCAAATGTATCAACAACAATCTTACACTCCAACCACTATATCATGTTGGTAAAGAAACTTCTTTCTATATTTTGGACTTGTCCAATAGGTTTACTAGTATATGAGAAGGGAGTCTCGAAGGATTGTTATCCTCGAGAGGTTCCTTTCCTTAGCCAACTGGAGCACAAGAAAGAGCCCATACATTTCAACCATATTATTTATCATCTTGACAAATCCCCATGACTACATAACTAATTTATTTCCTTTGGGATTTAAGAGAATCCCTCCCCCTCCTACTACCCATATGTATTGTGAATGCTTTTAGCCATTGTTCCTAGTGTTATTGCAATCTGATGGATTGATTATATTGCAGCTAGTTAATTTGTTTGCTTGTGGTAGCCTCCTAGAACATATTGACCTTTTTTTTCTTTCTGTTGTCAAATCCCAAAGATGAAGATACCCACCACTGAGTTCTATTACGACCTTCACTATGGCTTGAAATTATTCTATATATATATATTCTTGTTGACTAGTTGGCCTTTCTGTTTTATGCTTTATGTAATAGATGGTACTTGCTTCATGGCTATTTTGTTTTCACGTGATGTGGCCTTATGGCACATTTTTTTATTTATTGAAAGTTCATGTCATCTCAGTGCTGCTAAGTATATAAAATTATTGAAAGGATTTGTGAGTTTAGTTGTCTGCATATTTTTTCCAACTTTATGGTTTTTGATGTATTTATTTGTTTTTTTCTTTTCTTCATATTTGCTTTCATTACATGCTTATTTCTACTTTCACTACTAGTTAATTTTTTTCATTATATTTGATAAGTCATGCTTTTAGTTAACTACTTAAAGCAATGAATTGTCAACCAGTAATGGATCATTTCTCCTTTTTTATATATGTTCAAGTGGATAATATAGAAATTCCATAATATTTATTTTCACAAATCTTAAAGATGAATTAGGTGCCCAAATACCATTTATTCATTGTTCTTTTGACATGTAATAGGGACTCCTCTAATTGAAATTTGAAACTACCCTTCTATATTGCTACCTTTTCTTGAAGAAAAAAAATTCCTTTACTTTCTATTTTCCTATTTGTGTGTATTTAACTCATGCATATGTATTTAATTTTTTTCTGCTAAAATTTACCTACATTACTACATTTAAATCTAGTCATGCATGGTTTAACATGGGTGATGGCTTAACTAATGCTTATATACTAGTGCATATGTATAGGAATACTATCAACATCAGTCTCCGTAGCTCGTAGACAACATATTCCAGTATGGAAATTGACAATATGGTTATCAGCGGCCATATTAACAACAAACACAACAACCATATCAACATCACATCAACAACAATCTACACTCCAAACCACTATATAATATTGGTAAATAAACTCCTTTCTACATTTTGTACTTGTGTAACAAGTTTACTAGTATTTGAGAAGGGAGTCTCCAAGGATTTTTGTCCTAGAGAGATTCCTTTCTTTAGCCAACTAGAGCCCAAGTATGATCCCGTACATTTCATCCAGATTTTTATTTTTTTTTGCATCTTGCCAAGTCCCCGTGAATACTTAACTACTTAATTTCCTTTGGGATTTAAGAGAATCCCTCCCCTCTTACCACCCTTCCGTATCGTGGATGTTTTTAGCCATTGCACCTAATGTTATTGCAATATGATCGATTGATTATATTGTAGGAAGTTAATATGTTTGTTTATGGTAGCTTTCTAGAATATATTGATCTTTTTTTTCTTTCTGCTGCCAAGTCTCAAAGATGAAGATACCCACTAGTGGGTTATGTTATGACATTGACTATGGCTTGAAATTATTCTATATATGTTTGTGTTGACCAACTAGCCTTTCTATTTTATGATTTCTATAATAGATGTTACTTGCCTCATGACCATTTTTTTTCACATGATGTGGCTTTGTGGCACATTTCTTTATTTCTAAATTTAGTGCCTTAACTGATAGGAATTTTTTCTCATGGAAGTTGCATTAAGAAACCCGTTTTTCTTTTAATGCCTTATATATGTTTCATCATATTAATTGTTAAATGAGGCATTTTATTTTGAAATGGTTGATTTTATCTTCTTGTTTTTGTTTGTGTATGTATATTTGTGCCAAAAGGTCTTGTGAAACTTGACCTATGAGGGTATGTGTAATTTGTTTGTATTCAATTTTCTTGTGAACTTTTCCATGTGTTGTAAAGGAAGTTCTATAGACTCATTCTATTGAAAATAGTGATAAAAGTTTTAATAGATATTTTAATTTAAAAAGTAGATGTGATCACATTATTAATAGTTAAATGAATCTATATTGGTTCCAGATTGAAGGAATCATATCCATCTTCTAGCCCTGAACTATCCAAAGAATGGAGCTTCTAGTCCTCAGTGATGAGGCTCATTAATGGGTAAATTATATAGACCTTAATGCCACTCTCCAACTTATTAAAATAAACTTTTCTCACATTTCTTTACATGTTTTGTTATATTTTGCTTAGTGAGAAGGGTAAAGATGAGATGCCATGTCTTGTGGTCTCATGTGCATTAATTGTAGGTTTTGGAGCAAATTTTGGCTAATTTATAAAGTGTAGGAACTCGAAGTAGAAAAGTAAGAGGGATTTTATGAGATTGGATCTCCCTCCTTAACTCCTCACTCACTTGAATATTCCTCCACCAGATCTCATCAGCTCGAAGTTACAAGCAGCCTAGCCATTAAGGTCATTGGAAACCAAGCCAGTGGTAGTTGAAGACCATTTGATCTCGAGTAGGGAACCAAGCCTCCCTAAATTTAAGAAAGATGTTGGTCGTTTCAGTTAGATAAATAAGAAGGCCTAGAGCCTCATTAGGATTGGACTTTTTTTGTTGTAGTAAAGAGGCATTTTCGAGCTAAGACATTGTGATTGATAACTCTTATGTATTTTTGATATTTTAATGAATATGAAAAGCATTCCCTTGATCCAGCACTAAGTTGACTCAGAGGGCTGAAGCTCTTGGGTTAGGGCCCAACCCTAGCAGTAGAGGTTCCTCTTTTTGTACATGTATGCTTAGATTACATTCATAGTTAGCTGCTGAAGTGATTTTGGTTTTGTTAATCTGCAAGTATTTGGGTGATTAATTAGTTTGCTTCCATTTGTGGATGGTTAAATCAGTGGTGTCATAGTGACAGTAACACTTTAGAAAATCTTGTGAGAGGGGCTTTCACCTCATCTTCCTCATAGCATCATGACTTGAGGGTTCCATTCACATAGCCCAAAAACATGTTTCTTGTTTGATTAATGCATACTCTACAGATTATTGGTGACTATGTCTTTAAGTTTCTTAGAATTATTTACAATTGTCAGTTTGATCTCTTGAGTTTCGTTATGGTTTAAAATAACTTCCATTCATGAACTTAACCATTAGCTAATAATAACTCTGTTTTCCTCCATTTAACAAATAATTTCCATGTATAAATGAATATGTACATAAATGAAGACAAGAGTGTATGTTGTTGCAGGAGCTTCTTATTTGCAGGGATACCTCATCTCATTCGCCTCATCCAAGTCTTATCCACCCATGCTGCCAAGGTCCACCAAACCCTAAATCTGAATTCTTGTTTTGTAAGCAAAGCTTTCATTTTCCATTGAGCAAATCCAACCATCTTGAAGCATTTGACTAAGCCTTGGATAATGTTCATCTTCCCCATGCCTTATTTCCCCATCAAACACATTTTCCACACTTCATTCTACCTTTCCTACCATCTTCTAAACTTTCGGCCAGTTTCCTGTAGTAAAATAAGGCATCCTGTAGTAGAACTAGGAGATCTTGTAGTACTAAAGAAAACCTTGTAGCAACCTGTGTTAAGCTTGAATTTAGAAACAATTACCATCTGAGCTTAGATTAGGCCTCCACTTGGCTTCCATACCCTTGAGACTAGTCCATACCCTTCCCTCCATACCTGTCTCCCCTGCCAAAGAACAAATGAAAATTAGATTTTGCATTCATAAAACTAAACATCAAAAAAAGGCCTTTTCTACAATTTCTAAATTAGCACATGCATACAACAATCATAATACTTCTTATAAGGTTATATTCCATGCTCAATTAGTCTAGATCATCACATGTTATAAACAAGATTAAGCTAGGTTTCGTTTGCAAGCAAAATGTGTGAATGTATAGCTAGATGATTTCATGTCACTTTATAGCATCTTCCAATTGAGTCTTTCATTTCCTAGAATAAGAAACACTCCTTTTGCATTAAGGATAATTTGGTAGTCAGACTCCTTTTATTCGCTAGAACATTGGTTTAAAAAACCCTAGTGGTGTATTACCCAAGTGTAAAAGTGACAAGAGTAGACCATTGCATCTATTGTGTATACATCACTGTCACCTCCAAGTTTGTAAGAACCCCAGGTTGATGAAGTAAAGTTGGTAGCCCCAAGAGTTGCAACATTCTTGCTGCAATACTGTTGCTCATCACTTATTGGTGTTGTTACCAGGGAGGTGTCTAAGTAGATGTGATTTATGATTTCTTTCTTTCTTTCTTTCTTTCTAATTATGCAAATAGTTTCATTCAACAAATAGTTGCAATATTTTTCTTTATTTCTTTCTAATTCTGCAAATTGTTCCATTCAGCAAATAATTGCAATTTTGTCTTGCTTTCTTTCCATTCTGCAAGTAGTTATGAAAAAACCCTAAAGAAAAAAAAAACTCCTTTCGTGCCTCATAGGAGTAGAGACAATTTAGGGAAAAAAATTTCCAAATACCCCCACTGCATCAAACATCTAACCTTCCCTCTTCTTCGGTGGTTATGAGCTAGAGGACCCATTAGGCGAGCAACCAAATATTTTTGAAGAGCTTATTAGGGAAGAAGAATAGACCATTCCACCAACCTACACCATGGATGGAAATAGAAATGGGATTAGAGATAGAGAAGGAGCTAAGAATAGAGTTGAGGGTTCTTTTCCCATTAGAGAAACTAATGGGGATGCTACGATGAAAAACATAATCCTCTTTTCCATTCCTCACTTCCATGGCCTGACCTCAGAGGATTTTCATATGCAAAACTTATGATTACACCTCTGATGACTAGAAGTTGAAATTGTTCCCATCCACTCTCAAATATATAGCCTTGAGATGGTTCATGGGTTTACCTGGGGACAACATCACCACTTGGGCTCAAATGCAACAAGCCTTCAACAATAATTATAGGGACTATTGCAAGTCCAAATATACCAAAGACGAAAGTTTTATAATGAATTTGGGACATGATGAATCTTTAGAAGATTATGAGTAAAGATTCCAACTCAGATACAAAAGGGTTAGGTGCACCCTTTATGTTGAATCGCTTAAGCTAGTCCTTCTTAGAGGGATCGAGGAAGATCTCCTAAAAACCCTTAACCTACTGTCAGGAGGGGACATCTATCAGTTACCCTATGATGATATCAATATAGATTTCAAAAATCATTCTAGGGTAGCTAGAAATAAGGGTAGGGCTAGTCAAGCTTTGGCCAGTTCATCCTCCTCCAACACATCCATAAAATGTGAAATTGGGTAAATGTTGGAATAATTTAAGAGTGAAATGTTGCATACCCTTGCTCTACAAATGGACACCATACATATCAACAGGAAGCATAGAGATCCTTGGCCATCTTCTGCCCTAGATGCACCAAGAGGCACCCTATGAATGAATGTCCATTAAATGTTATAGAGATTTTCTCGGTCTGTGAGGAGAACCACTCCATAGACAAGTTCTCTTCTCTGTATGGATTAAAAGTTGTGTATCATGGAACTGAGGGGGTGACTGAACATCTCTGCTATATCAACCAAAGGATGCCTCAAGGATCTCGACCATACCAGCAAGGCATTCAAGGGGAATCCTATTCATATTACAACCCTATCCAAAATACATCCATTCCCCCTTGGTGCCCTCTTGCTCATCCTTCATGGTCCACACCTTATCCCTAGTCTTTTGCACCTCAATACCCTTCCCAACCTGCCAACCAACCATTTCAGCCATATGGTCCTCCACAACCTCAGTGGAATGCACCATCCCAAGGGTGGAGGCTCCCATACAACCAAGCTCAAGCTTTACTACCTCCACCTCCGTCTCAATCGTAGCTCCTACACCTTGCTCCACCTAAGAAACCTCAAATGCCTGCTCAACTAAATCCAAACCCGAACAATGGAAAAGCACAAAAGGTCTATAATGGAGAATCATCCTACCGTGCCTATGTTGTGGAAATTTAAGAAATTAACCTCGGGTCTAGAAGAGTGCTTCTGCATAATCAGCCTCTATCTCCACCTGAGGAGCATGAAGAGGAAATGGAGGAGAGTGTCCCTCAAGAAAATCCACCTCCTTTTCCCGAGAGATTAATCCATCCTATCCAACAAACCCTAGAAGAGATTGAAATTCTAAGTGAATTGAAAAACATGTGTTTTAAAATCCCACTTCTCCAAGCTATCAAGGATGTTCCCATCTACAACAAGTTAACTAAGGAGAAATGTTTCAAACATCCTAGGAGGCGAAAGAAAGACACCCCTACCATTAATGTCATTGGACAAATGTCTGACTTAATGTTGGGGTAGGTGATTTTCCCAAAGTATTTAGATCTTGGAAGTCTTGTGGTAGATGTACACATCTATGGCATCATTGTCCCCCATACCTTGTTCGCTCTTGGGGCTGCCATCAATGTGATGACTAAGGAGATTATGCTTAAATTGAACATCCAAGGATCATTAATAAAGACCACAACATCCTTGCATCTTGCAAACAGGTCCACAGTAGATCTTGAGGGAGTTGTTGAGGATGTGATGGTCTCCATTGATTCCTTGGAATACCCTACCGACTTCTTAGTTCTCCAACCTAGGACAAAGTTCAATGGTTATCGTCTCATCCTTGGGAGGCCATGGTTAGCCATTGTTGATGCTTACATAAGTTGCAGGGTCAGGAATATGACCATTAAAAATGGGCATTTGTCCAAAAATTGGTCTTTTACCCTCCTACTCAACCATCTCTGGAGCATGACTTACATTTATGGTTAGAAGAGGAGGAAGAAGATGAAGTGTACTCTTCCCCAATCTGTATCCTAGATGCTACTATAGGAAGGGGGCAACCTGATGAAGATGACCTAATTGAGAAAATCCTCCAGGATTAGCCCCCCGACACGATGTCTCTTGAGGAGTTAGTGAAGAAAGACGAATATAACCCTTGGACTGATATGTACCTAGCTGACTCAAGCCCTACTCATGTCAAGATGTTAGAATTTGGCCTAGAAAGAACATTGAAAATCAACCCTTCTCTCTCTCTACATCAGGAATAGGATTTATGTGACATGCTAAGAAAGAATCTGGATGCCTTTGCTCGGAGTTACAAGGAAATGAAGGGAGCACACCCTTTGGTGTGTACTCACCACATTTACATCAAGGAAGGCTGCAAGCCAATGCACCAATCTCAAAGGAGAATGAACCCAATCCTCAAGGATATAGTCAAAGAAGAACTATAGAAGTTGTTGGATGCATGGTTCATTTACCCCATCTCAGACAGTGAGTGGGTGTCTCATCTAGTTCTAGTTCCAAAGAAAAATGGGAAGTGGAGGATCTCTGTGGATAACATAGAGATAAACAAATCCACAAAAAAGGACCATTTCCCTCTACCTTTTATTGACCAGGTATCAGATGGTCTGGCAAGAAATAAGTTCTTATCTTTCCTAGATGGATTCAGTGGTTACAATTAGATCCAGATCAACCCAAAGGACCAGGATAAAACCGCCTTCACTTGTCCCTAGGGTACCTTTTCTTATAGGGCCCTTCCTTTTGGGTTGTGCAATGCCCTTGCCACTTTTCAGAGGGAAGTCTTAAGCATCTTTGCAGAGCTATTCTATGACTCTGTGGAAATTTATATGGATGATTTCACCCCTTATGGGTGTGATTTCCTGGAGGCTCTCTCTAACTTGGGAAAAGTATTAAACAAATGCATTGAAATGAACTTATCCCTTAGTCTTGAGAAATGTGAATTATTGATGACTGCAAGGACTATTATAGGTCACTCAATATCCCAGGAAGGACTACAAGTAGACCCAAATAAGATAAATATCATAAAAAGGGTCCTATTCCTCAGAAGTAGAGGGATGTCAAAAGTTTCTTAGGATTAGCTAGATACTATAAGAGATTCGTAAAATACTTCAGCAAGGTAGCCTCATCTTCGTTTGGACTATTGGCCAAGGACTCTGAATTTCTATGGTTAGAAAGCTGCCAAGAGACCCTAGAAACCCTAAAGGACAAGTTGAATACTACACCTATACTCCGAGGCCCAAATTGGGCTCTTCCTTTCCACATCCATGTTGATGCCTCTAGCAAAGATATAGGAGCAACTTTGGGCTAGATAGATGACAAGCTACTTTATGCCATTTACTTCATCAAAAAAAATCTATCCAAAGCTAAGTTGAACTACACTATGACTGAAAATGAGCTCCTATATGTTGTTCATTCCTTGAATAAATTTAGACTTTAAATTAATGGTTACCAAACCTTTGTACATACTGACCATGTTGTTAATAAATATTTAATGAAAAAACCTGATGTGAATGCCCGAATTATTAGATGTTTCTTTTGTTACAACAGTTTGATCTAACTACCATTGATAAGCGTAGTAGAGAAAATGTAGTTGCAAATTTTTTGTCCAGATTGGATTTTCTTGTAGGTGAGGAAGGAATGGTTGATGACTAGTTTCCAGATGAGCATTTATTTTCCATTTCAATTATCTCTTCATGGTTTGCTGACATAGCTAACTACTTAGTAGATGTACAGTTCCCTCTAAATCTGTCCTCTAAGGAAAAGATAAGAATTATAAGGAAAAGTGCCCCTTTCACTTGGATTATGGGAAATCTCTTCAAGCTGGGCCTAGATCAAATTCTCAGAAGATGTGTTAGGGAGGAGGAATTTTTTGACATCCTTATAGCCTATCATGATGGGCCTTGTGGAGGTCACTTTGTAGCCAAAAGGACAACTTTCAAGGTACTACAAGCTAGCTATGGCCACACCTTCCACTCCTACTTCAACATCTATTCACCCTCCAAGTAAAAGAAAGACCAAAGAAATTCAAAAACAGGTAGCTACGTGATTTCCTATAGTACTAGAGGTAACCCTGTAACAACCTATATTGAAACAACAACAGTCTCGAGGTTCATACTTCACCACCCATGCATTTGAAAAGTAGAAACACACCTGCAGGCATTATGGCACCTCTCCAAAGCTCAGCAGAAACAAAAGAGGCCAACACCTTCACATCACAACAAGAATACAACCTATCAGTGGAATAAAATAAACAAAACAAGAGTAGAAGAGAAGATGTACCTGAACCATAAGTAGCACAGCAAAGTCACCCTCCACCATGCATCAACAAAGAAAAGGAAGCCATAGGTATGTCACCTCATCCACACTCTCTCCTAAAAAGAATATGATTAAAAATGTAGGAATATGAAAAAGTTCGTTTTATAAGCTGAAGGTGGCCAGTTAACTTGGCCACCCTCAACCCAATAACAAAAATTTGAAGTGCTAGTCAAATGAAAACGTGGCAAGGTCACATCAAAGGAAATAAATTGGAAAAATGGTCAAGTTACGTTGTGTAGGAGTGGGTGATGATTATGAGAAAGGGTTGCATGATAAATAATAGTGAGCCAACTGTCCAAAAGGAGAAATTACGTACTCATCCAGCCAGTGAGAACATCATTAAATGAAATTGACCATAAATAGAAACATTCCCTAACTTTCATGAAATACATCATTCATTTTGAGATTTTGAGAGTTAGGACCACCTGGGGGAGCCATCGAAGGAGAAAGCTAGTCTCAACCATCCTACAGTGAGAACCTACAAGAAACGTAGGGAAACTACAGGAAATAGTGAGGAAATCTAGTCTTGACCATCCTGTAGTGAGCACCTACAGGAAAACTACAAGAAATTGTGAGAATTGTCAAAAATGCTATGAGGGGGTGCCTGGGGCCCAACTATTGAAGAATTCTCCTCAACCAAGGCATTGCAGTTAAAGGTAGGTGCCATATCCTATATGATTTCATTCCTAGGGAGGAAAATGAAAGAAATTGTCATTTCTTTTAGTAATTACAGTGTGCATAGAGATAGGCAGAATTGTCTAGAGGATTGGGTACAGTAAAGGGAGAATTGTAGTCCTCACACTCCTAAACTCTAAACCCTCAGTCACCTGGGAAATATCTTAAGATATAGCCACCAAATTGCATACAATCAGATTGACAGAGAGAGAATATAATAGGGGGTTTCAATAGAAAGGAGCCCACCAGAGCAACTAGAATACATCAACATCCTCCTATGGTAGAAATCTTTACAAGGAATCAATGGTTGGGATTCTTTGAGATACTTAAGGGATATGATGTTGATGTAGCTACGGAATTTGAAATGCCACTCATACCTCAAGCAAGAGTCAATGCCACTACTGTAGTGAGAGGATTGTTAGTAACAATTACCCTGAAATCATTAGCATAATTACTACACTTCCTCTATCTTTACAATGGAGAAAAGAGGATAAAGCTAGCAACACTCTTGCCAAGAAGAAATTTTTCTTTGAATATGAGGAACAAATTCAGGACAAAAATGGGATTAGAAGCGAGAGCATTCCATATCCTTTGGATGAAGTAAGCTATCACATTCTCAAGTATATTTCTTGTGAGGGAAGGCTCAGTATAGTCTATGGTTACCATTTTAGACTCCTCCATGAGCTAAGATTTGGAGAAGATTTACCTTCTCATAGAAGAATTAGTGTGACCTATGTTTTTTTGCAAGGAATGATAGACATGAGAATCAAGGTACAAGAAGGAAGCATCAAAAATTGGCACAACATGGATTGATCAAGCTGATACTAGAAGATTCCCTAAGTCAATTAAGAATCCTATTATGTGGACAACATTTGTAGAAATGAACAAAGAAGATTTAATTCAAGCCATTGAGTATGAAAGAGACCCAACTTCTAGTGGTGAGGAAAAGGAAGAAGAAACAAAATAAGAAGAGCAAGAAGAGCCTGAAGGAGAGGAGGAAGAGCTTGAAGAAGAGGAGCATGGAGAAGAAGAAGAAGAACCAAAGGAAAGAGGAGGAGGCAGAGATAAATGAAGCAAGGAAGAAAATGATAGTAGGGAAGAAGAAAAAAAAGATGAATCAAGTACTAAAATACATAGCAAGGAAGGAGAGGAATCCCTAAGAGTGTCTCCTGAGCCCACAGAGAAGGAGGCAACTTCTGCCTTGACTGTTCTAAATACATCTATAAAATCAACAAGAAAGAGGCAGAGGTAGACTTCCCTATACTTCAGAATAAGGAGGAGCACCAGGATAAAACAAGGGAGACCTCAAACACCTACCAATACTCCTATAATCATTGGATACTCACTAAGAGAAGAAGAAAAGCTAGTTTCCCTAGGATTGAGAGGTTAAGAGGGCAAATCAAAACAGGCTTCCCCAAGGTCACCAATCACCTATGTTAGGAGGCCTGTCACCAGGTCAACCTCAGCAAAACAAATTAAAGAACATTTGACCCCTTTTAAAAAGGGAAAGCCTCCTACAGGAAACATAGATAGTCCTACAAGAAACTCTGTCAAAACTACAGGAAACATAGAAAGAGGAGTAGGAAGGACAACAAGGATAAAGGGAAGGAAAGGAAGCAGCAACACAAGTACATGGGGAGATAGATACATCAAAGAAAGTAAAGGGAGAGTACCAAGAGCTGCAGAAACCTAGCCTACAACCAAATCTTAACTCCTATTATAGATGCATTGAGGGAGGCAGAGTAATACCACAAAATTTTCCCATCCCTTTGTTCTTTGAGCTTGAAAAGGAGAGAGCAAGGACACATTGCTAGAAGCAAATTGGTAATTCAAAAAGTGTAGAGGATGTGGGCCATATGGAGGAGAAATTTCTAGAGATGGGCATAGATTTGAGTGAGATAAGAGATAGGGAAAGAGCACTCGGATATAAAACACCAAATTTTAGTTTAATACTTGCTTATCAATTCAATTTAATGCTTTTAATGGGATATAAAAGGAGCACTCGAAAAACAATAGTTTGTTATTCTTTAAACTGTTATTTATTTCAAATGCATAAATGGAGTGATTTCAAATGAACAAATGGAGTGGACAATTTTTAAAATTTGATAATATTTTTTTTTCATTGACTCATTCATGGATGCCGGGTTTTTGGAATGTTAATTGAAGTTAGAGAGGTAATGGATGTGCTAAATTTTGATGTGCATTAAATTTAATACAGTAACTCACAAGTGAAGCTAATTTGCGATTATACTTTCTCCTGGTTTTGACTCAAGAAAATTCTCTAATTTTCTTATAATAAAAAATAATAAATCAAACTCAATAATGCAAAGAGGTTTATTCTCCGTTCAACTTGAGTTTACTAACACAATTTGACTTGATCACTAATTTAGGACTGACTTGTTGCTACTTTGCTTTTATTTTTGGTTGTGCTGTAATTCTTCTGCCATCTCAAATCCCTAGTTACAGTGACACTTTCTCTGATCTAGCATCATCATCCCAAACTTTCAAACACACTGAGTATAAGATCTAGCCTTGAACTTTAACTCATTTCCAATCATCCCAATTGATTGGTAGATTTCAAGGAGAGAGCCCTCTTCAGCTTATAGGGCTAGGTATCAAGAAAAAGAGGTCTGAGATTACCTCATTCGACCACCTTTCTCGGCCTTAAGCAATTGTGGAGGATAACAATAGTGGCTCATGGAAAATTTTAATGGCTAATATTCGCAAGTGGGCTAATTTTCCATGTTTTTCAACAACAAAAAAGAGATTCATTAATTTCCATATTTTCAAAAAATGATTTGCCCAAAATTTATAGCATAAATTATTTTTACCCTAAAAATCGCTAATATTTTATAGATACAATATAAAATCATTAGAAATTTTAATACTTCTACAAAGATATCACCTGTCATTTTATAGTTTGCATATTAGGGACTAGGAAGATTCACCAAGGTTTCAAATCTTTAAGATAAATTTCCATCCTTAAAATTTTCCCTTGTGAGACTACGTTTTTTGGCATTAGTTGTGTACAAATGAATGTATTTGGCTAACCAACATAAAAGGCATTACTTGTGTACAAGTGAATGATATTTGGCTAAACAACATATCCTTCCTAGGTTGTAATTGTTATGTTTTTGACATGTATGTCGTTATAGCCACATGCATGACTGATTTTAAATATTCTAGCATCGTCACTATGTCCATTAGATACTATTAAGGACTAAAGTAGTTCCAAGTAAATTGACTTGGGGTCCTTTTCAAAAATATTATTCAAGCCTCATCTAGTAAACTATTATCTCTTGGATTTGTTCTTTTTATGTTTATTTGATAAATGTGGGTTGTTTGATGAAACTAGAACAATTTAATTCATGTTTGATCTTTTCATTTTGTCTTACAATTATGATAGTTTGCAATAATTACATTGTCAATTTGGTTTTTCACACAAGTTTGTTTTCTTAACATTCATGACATTGTATGTATCCTAACCTTTTATTTTGTTTTTCCTCAATCTAATTGAATTTGAAATACTTAAAATGTAATACAACTTTTCTAGAGTGATTAAAACTACTTTGCATCACAAATTGTAACAGTTCTAAACTAAAACTACCAAGGTAAAATTAATTTTTTATAAAGTCAGCCCCGGTACTACTCCCACCTGGCACTATTAACTGCGCACTTAAGGTTTGTCTGGCGTATCAGTACTGGTTATTAAATTTAAGGCTCGGGTTTCAAATTAGCTCACCGTGATTATTAACGTTAAACGCTTTCTGATTAACGAAATAAGGAAATTGTGTTAATGAGTTGCCTAAAAGTCTTATGCCGTGAACTCATGTTGATATTTTGGTTGATGGCGCATTTTCCTGCCTTAAATGCTCCGCTGTCCTGGTTGACGTGGTGCGACAGGCATTACCTTGAGGCTGGTGACCTTGGGAAGCTATACCACTGTCCAGTTCCGAGTATGGTTCATT
This sequence comes from Pinus taeda, assembly GCA_000404065.3. Classification (NCBI taxonomy): domain Eukaryota; kingdom Viridiplantae; phylum Streptophyta; class Pinopsida; order Pinales; family Pinaceae; genus Pinus; species Pinus taeda. The sequence goes on from APFE030274971.1 coordinate 24,135, forward strand.
CTTGCACCGCCTCTCGCATTCGGCCTTCACATTTCGGCTTCTCCTGTAAAACAATGTTTCGCGTGAACAGAGGCAACCTACAAGGATTCTTGGGTGGAAACTTGGTCTACCTTGTCTACATCTCAACCAGGTATGAATGATTCGTCGCCTGACTGTAATACGCTAAATTCGATTCTTTGTCTTTTATTTGGGCTTGTCGCTTGACTGTAATACGTACAATTCGGTCCTTTATCTTTCATATTTTTTTTAACAGTTGAGTTCTACTTATCGATTGTGAATAATTGGTCTTACAGGCTATGAATATTGTTGTGGCGAACCTGAGGGTTGCCAACCCGGCGACTTGCTCCATTGTTAGGGCTGAATGCTACACATCGGGTAAGCATGCCATGTTTAAGGGGTTTTGATTGGATGCAAGATATTTTATGATGCATTCTCGAGGGTTTCATTCCAGGCCTTAAATATGAAGCCCTCCTCTGTCGTCGTTGTTTCATTTGCATTTCAGTATAGGTTTTTCCATTGTTAGCTAAATTCTCCCAAAAAGGGCTGATGGCTCCTCATGGCTTAGGCTTAAGACCACAATGGAGTAATTCCCCTCGCTGCTCCTAGACTTATATTTGTATAATTTTGTTTACGGACCTAAAAAATTCAGATAATTGATTTTTGTTCAAGATTTGCGAGATGGGCCTATAATTCATAAGGCCATCCTTTGTGGTTACATTTTATTAGTTTATAATCTTACTGTTGCGTTGAACCCACTGTGGATATTGCAGACTTGCATGTTTTTTTTCCGTTCTTTTCCTTCTTGATGTATCTTATATGCATTACTTGCTCGGTATCCGTCCTAGCAGGGTATATTTACATGCAACTTTATGTTTTTCCACGATTGTAAAATGGCTATCATGTTAACAGGAATTTTAATGCTAATGTTCTTTAATAAGATTCTGCCGATTCAATTATTCCTATAATTATTTTATTCTTCAGAGGTTTAGTAGGTCGCCCACGACCGTTGCCTCTCTTGCGTTTGGACTCAAACACTTTATGATTATTTACTATTCACGATTGCTATTACAAAGTCTGGGCATAATCAATAAAGTGGGTTCCGCAGGGTAGACTGTTCCATTTGACATACGAATTAAAGACCCTTTGTGAAATTATTAATATTCTGAGTTCTCCTGGCTACGAGCCACAATTACTCACGGGTTCATACCCGAGGTTTCATTGATGGCTCCGGCTCCTCTGTCGAGCTTAAGGGTTTGGTATTATGTGTTAAACTGTGTATGTATATTATATTTTTGTTTATATATATAATACCAGAAGCATGAGGCGACGACCCCTAACCGCTGGATTAATTACCAAGATGGTTAGGAATTCGTCACTATAGCCCAGGAAAATGAAAGGGAGGAAATGGATGAGTTACCATATAGGGAGCCCTATTCCGCCATAATTTGATTTACAACACCCATCCCCAACTCACAGCCGTTTTTACAACTGTTACTATACGGCTTCTCTGGCCAGTTCCACATAGTGAGGCCGACGTTGGTCAGGTTCCTGCCCATACTTGCTCTTACAATTATTTCAAAACCTTCTGTGACCCCCAGGGTGTGTTTATCACTTCTCCATCGTGCCACGATTATTATTATTATTTTTCCGGGTACCTGAAATCATTTAAGTTTATAACTTTTCTCCAAACAAGGTTGCAGTCCAATAGGACTCCCTAACCCCATAGGTGTCTGTTTATTCTTGTTTTATATGGTTTTCTTATATATATATTTATATATAGATACGTAGGAGTTCTTTTATTTCCTACTGCAGTTCTGGAAAATAACAATTTTGTTTGCTCTCGATGCTTATATGTACATTCATGATCTTCTTTTCTTTCTTACTGCATTTTCAGAAAGTAAGAATCCTATTGTTCTCGTTTTCTTATAATCATATTCGTGATTCTCTTTTTCTGTACTGCAATTTCCAGAAAATAATAATCACATAAGACTACAGTTCTTATTTAACATGAACACATTCAGGTTTTAGCCTTTCATCAATAACTGAAGTAGTAATTTCCAGGATAGACCACTTACCTGTTTCCTGTCAGAAATAATTTATACACCTTGCAAAGATTGTACCCGTTACTGTCTAACTGTTATCCACCCAACCATGAGATACGTCCTGCTCGACGGCATCTCCCCCCAAGCTCTCTTGCAAGGTCACTAATCTCTGCAAGCATACTGCTTACTGAGTGCATGCGATCTGGTCCTCACCAGACTTCGCATCCTCCTTCACGGTCTGCCTCTTTCCAGTCCGTTTTTCCTCCCCCTTGCCTCCTTTTCCTCGAGTTGTTTTCAGTTAGGGGAGGCAAATAGGGTTGCTTTCCAGCAACTGCCTATTTTCCCAACTTCCCTCCTCGGAAGTTGCCAATCTCTTTTTCTTAAAAAAAAAAGAAAAACTTAAAGACATGTTTCCATGGTCAATAATTAAGAAAGTTATTTGTTAATTCAAATAACCATCATTCTTTGGTTTGTAGTTGAATACAGTAAAACAAATAATTACAGCAGAATATTTACACTGTTCCGGGGTATTACATCTCCCCCTCCTGAGATTGGACATCATCCCGATGTCCTTTTGTTACGAATAATTACGGGTAAGCCTTTCTTACAAGCTCTTCATCTTCCCAAGTGGCCTCGTCAGGCCCAAAGTGCTGCCACTGGACTTTAATTTGGGTAATAGCTCGCTTCTGCAATTGTACTTCTCTCCGGTCGAGGATGCTTAGTGGCTCGACCAAGACTTCTCCTTCCAGTTCGACCTACATCCAGCAATATTCCAATCAGTTTCTTCTAACATAAACTTTTAGTTAGGTCTACTTATATTATTCTTTACCTATATATCATGCCATCTGATCACATGTTTAGGGTCATAAACTTATTTTTTTAATACCAAGACATGGAAGACATTGTGGATCCGGATGTGACTTGGCAAGGCGAGCCGGTAAGCTATTGGCCCAATTCTTACCAAGATCTGGAATGGTCCATAATATCGGGGTGCCAAGTTGGCACACCTGCTCCACTGCAATGCACTTTTCTTGACTTGGATCCTCACATAAACATGGTCACCGACTTGATATTCTTTGAACCTCCTCTTCCGTTCAGCAAAGCTCTTTTGTCTATCCTTTGCAGCTTTTAAATTGCCGCGTACCCTTTTAACCATATCTTCCATTTCCTTGAGCATCTTTGGTCCTAACCTTAATTTGCCCTCAGGTCCACCCCAGCTTGAGGGTGTCCGACATTTCCACCCATACAGAACCTCAAAGGGGCTCATCTGCAACAAAGTATGGTACCCATTATTATATGCAAATTCCACCAAGTGTAAATACTCCTCCCACTGTGTTGGTTTTTGCATTACATAGGCTCTTAACATGTCTTCTACCACCTGGTTCACTCGCTCTGTTTGACCGTCGGTCTGGGGGTGGTATGCTGTACTGAAATTCAGTTGTGTCTCTAATTCGGCAAATAATGTCCTCCAAAAGGCTGACGTGAATTTCACGTCACGATCAGAAATTATTGTCTTTGGGAGTCCATGCAGTTTGAACACATTCTGCACGAAGATGTGGGCAATTTGCACAGCTCTGAATGTGGATTGCACGGGTATGAAATGTGCTGCTTTACTCAACTTGTCTACCACCACCATAATAGAATCATTGTTCTTCTTTGTCCGAGGCAACCCTGTTATGAAATCCATAGAAATGGTTTCCCATTTCCATTCTGGAATGGGTAAGGGTTGTAATAATCCTGCTGGGTGCTAATGCTCTACTTTAATTTGATGACATTCTAAACACCGTGCTAAATACTCAGCTACATTCTTTTTCATCCCTGGCCAATGGTATTCTTTCCGAATCGCAGTGATCATCTTTTGATACCCTGGGTGTCCCGCATAGTGGCTGATGTGAAATTCATCTAAAATCAGATTTTTAAGATTGTTTTGACTAGGTACGTACAATCTCTTTTTACAATGCAGCATTCCATCATTATCTACTTCATATCCTTGTTGATTTCTCTCGTTGGTAGACTGTTGTACTTGCTGTTTAATTTGCTGATATTCAACATCTTGTTATGTTGTTTTTCTTATCATTTCCTTCAAGGGATTTTTCCATTCACTAGAGGAGAGTTCGTACAGACATTGTACCTTCCAGCTTAAGGCGTCAACCACCCGGTTTTCTCTCCCCTTCAAGTGTTTAATATCAAAGTCAAACCCACTTAGGAAATCTGCCCAGCGTGCCTCTCTCGCGTTTAGAGTGGGCTGGTTGAAATAACTGGTCAAACTGTGATGATCTATTAGTAATAAAAATTTCCACCCCATGAGGTAATGTCGCCACATCTTCAGTGCGTGTATGACAGCTGCTAACTCTAAGTCATAAGCAGAATACTTTTGCTCGTGCTCTTTTAGCTTCCTTGATTCATAAGCAATCACTTTTCCTTCCTGCATTAATACACCTCCCACGCCCTCCTTGCTTGCATCAATGCACACCACATAGTCCTTATTAGGATCAGCTATACTCAGAATGGGTGTTGTGGTGAACAGATGCTTAAGCTGCTCAAAGATTTTTGACATTCCGAGGTCCATTTGAATTCCCTTCCCATTTTCTGTAAGGAGGTGATAGGGTACACTACTCTTGAAAAACCTTCCACGAATCGTCTGTAATAACCAACTAATCCCATAAAGGATCTAATATCTTCTACATCTTTTGGTACGGGCCATTCCATTATGGTCCTTATTTTTCAGGGTCCACTACAATCCCCTCCTTGGTGATTATATGGCCTAAATATTGTATTTCCTCCTTGAAGAAATCACACTTGCTGAACTTAGCATACAGTTGATGTTCTCAGAGGGTTTGTAGTACCCATCTGAGGTGTTCCTTGTGCTCTTCCCTAGAGCGAGAGTATATCAGTATGTCATCGATGAATATCAACAAAAATTTGTCCAAAAATTGGTGAAACACGCTATTCATTAAACACATGAAAGTGGCAGGGGCATTGGTTAACCCAAAAGGTAGCACCACAAACTCGTAGTGCCCATACCTTGTTCTGAAAGTTGTTTTAGTGATGTCTTCCTCCTTAATCCTAATCTGGTGGTAACCCGAGCGCAAATCAATCTTGGAGAACATTGTTGCACCCTTCACTTGATCGAAAAGCTCATCGATCCGGGGTAGAGGATATTTATTTTTGATTGTTAGCTTGTTCAACTGACGATAATCTATACACATTCGAAGAGTTTCGTCCTTTTTCTTGACAAATAACACTGAGGCTCCCCATGGAGATATGCTGGGGCGAATATAATGCTTGTCTAGCAGTTCTTGTAGCTGCATTTTTAATTTTGTTAACTCAAGTACGCTCATTTTATAGGGTGCTCATGATACCGGTGCTGCCCCTAGTATTAATTCAATGGTAAAGTCTATATCCCTCTTAGGTGGCAGTCCAGGAATCTCCTCTGGAAAAAAATCTGCAAATTCTTGTATGACAGGGATGTTATCCAGCATGGCTGTTCTATCCTTTGAATCAGCATAGCCTACCTATATGGCATAAATTTGACATCCCTTCCTAAGACATTTTGCCAGCTAGGACGCTTTTATTGGCTGAACCTGCACTGGTCGTTTAATTCCTTGCATCTCCTGCCTTTCACCAAGTTCATTCTTATAAAAAATGGTTTTTGTCTTACAGTTCACTAATGATCAGTGCTTTTCTAACCAGTCCATACTGATTAAAACATCGTATGAGCCAAGAGGAAGTGCGTTTAAATCTGCTACTACTGGCTGCCCTGCTATTGTTAAAGGGCAGTTATTAATTTTTGCCAACACTCGTCTCTTGGCCCCTGTGGCTAGTTGTACCAGCCATGGATTCTTGAATTTAACCAGCTGCAGTTTACAATAATCCACTACTTTTGGACTAATATAACTTAAGATGGATCCCGGATCAATTAAAACAGCTAGTAAAATGTTTGAGATTTTACCTTCGAATTCCACCATGGTTGGCTAGTACTTCGCCTGACGATCATCCGGGACTACATTAATCCTTGGCATGCTATGTCCCACATCGCCAACTGTTGATGCTTCATGGATTTGGGACACCTTCTCGGTTCCCTTCCGCTGTGGACAGTTTTTGACGTAGTCGGGTCTGTCGCAACCCCAACATTGCACTGCGGGTCTGGCAGCCCCTTCACCATCCAATCTGGAAGACTGTTCACTCACTCTGGACTCACCAGTTGGCTTGGATTTGAATGAGCCCCGCTGTATAGTTCTATTGTTCTGTCCCTTGCCAATTCCCTTTCCTCCGCTGCTGCGATTTCCTTTACTATTCCCAACTATCTTGTTACCTCTTTTATCATTCCATCTTTTATTCGGAGCTTCTCCTTTCTATTTATTCTGCCGGTAGCAGATCCTGACTTTGCGGATAGCTTCGTCCATTGTTCTGGGATTGTCAAATTCAATCCTTTCTCGTATGTACAAGAGTAAACTACTAATAAATCTTTGTACCTTAGCTTTTTCTTCTCTAATGTAAGGCACATAACGAAGCAGGGAAGTAAAAAGGGTGATAAATTCGTCCATAGTTTGTTGTCCCAACCTTAAGTCGTGGAATTCCCTTGCCTTTTCGTCGTAGAAGCGCTCGGTCAAGTACTTTTCTTTGAAATACTTCTGAAATTTCTCCCAAGTTATGGTCTATTTGCTTACCCCCTTAACGATCTTAACTTCTTCCCACCACAGGGTTGCTTTTCCCTATAGCTGAAAAATGGCCAAACGTGTCTTCAGGTTAAGATCATATTCGTACAACTGAAAATATTTGTTCATGTTTATTAACCATGCTTCAGCTGCTTCCTCCTGTTCCCCGTCAAAGTGCGGAGGTTTAATCTTGCGAAATTCTCCCTGCAGCTCTATCCGTTGCCGTTTTGAGGTCTGCTGTTTAGACACATTATCAGATCGTTCCTCCCTCTCCTCTGACCTTTCAGGTTCTGTATGATGGTTTTTTTCCTTTGACAACCTCTGTTGTTCTATGCTGGGATTGGCTAGTAGCGGGTTCTGTCTGTCAGATAGACTCTTTAAAATCCTTTCTTGTTCCATCATTAGACGTGCATTGTCCTCCCGTAGTCGAGCCATTTCATTCTTCAGTTCCTGTACTGTCTCTAATATTGCAAGATTCGTACTACGTGTCTCCTCACCGAGTTGTACCCATAATTCTGGGTTATCCCCAGGGCCAGTTCTTTGCATACTTATTGACTGTTGTCTCTCTGTTGTTTCTTTTGTCTTGGCCTAAAATGGAACCAGAAGAGTAATTAGCAATGTTAACTGTTTTATTGTAACATGACTAAATTGTGACTGCAACAGCGAAATTTTTTATTTTTATTTTTATTTTTATTTGTGGTATTTACCACATGTTTAACTTATACGAGATTGTTCCATAGGTCTCAGTATGGAAACCTCAGCTCCGATACCAATTTGTAACAGTTCTAAACTAAAACTACCAAGGTAAAATTAAATTTTTATAAAGTCACCCCCGGTACTACTCCCACCTGGCACTATTAACTGCGCACTTAAGGTTTGTCTGGCGTATCAGGTACTGGTTATTAAATTTAAGGCTCGGGTTTCAAATCAGCTCACCGTCATTATTAACGTTAAACGCTTTCTGATTAACGAAATAAGGAAACTGTGTTAATGAGTTGCCTGAAAATCTTATGTAGTGAACTCATGTTGATATTTTGGTTGATGGCGCGCTGTCCTACCTTAAATGCTCCGCTGTCCTGGTTGGCGTGGTGCGACATGCATCACCTTGAGGCTGGCGACCTTGGGAAACTATACCACCGTCCAGTTCCGAGTATGGTTCATTCTTGCACCTCCTCTCGCGTTCGGCCTTCACATTTCGGCTTCTCCTGTAAAAACAACGTTCTGCGCGAACAGAGGCAACCTGCAAGGATTCTTGGGTGGAAACTTGGTCTACCTTGTCTGCGTCTCAACTAGGTATGAATGATTTGTCGCCTGACTGTAATACGCTAAATTCAACTCTTTGTCTTTTATTTGGGCTTGTCGCTTGACTGTAATACGTTCAATTCGGTCCTTTATCTTTCATATTTTTTTTAACAGTTGAGTTCTACTTATCGATTGTGAACTATTGGTCTTACAGGCTATGTATATTGTTGTGGCGAACCTGAGGGTTGCCAACCCGGTGACTTGCTCCATTGTTAGGGCTAAACGTTGCACATCAGGTAACCGTGCCATGTTTAAGGGGTTTTGATTGGATGCAAGATATTTTATGAGGCATTCTCGAGGGTTTCATTCCAAGCCTTAAATATGAAGCCCTCCTCTGCCACCGTTGTTTCCTTTGCATTTCAGTATGGGTTTTTCCATTGTTAGCTAAATTCTCCCAAAAAAGGTCGACGACTCCTCATGGCTTAGGCTTAAGACCACAATGGAGTAATTCCCCTTGCTGCTCCTGGACTTATATTTGTATAATTTTGTTTACGGACCTAAAAAATTTAGATAATTGTTTTTTGTTCAAGATTTGCGAGATGGGCCTATAATTCATAAGGCCATCCTTTGTGGTTACATTTTATTAGTTTATAATCTTACTATTGCGCTGAGCCCACTGTGGATATTGCAGACTTGCATGTTTTTTTTTTTTTTTTTTTTTTTTTTTTTTTTTTTTTTTTTTTTTTTTTTTTTTTTTTTTTTTTTCGTTCTTTTCTTCTTGATGTATCTTATATGCATTACTTGCTCGGTATCCGTCCTGGCAGGGTATATTTACATGCAACTTTATGTTTTTCCACGATTGTAAAATGGATATCATGTTAACAGGAATTTTAATGCTAATGTTCTTTAATATGATTCTGTCGATTCAATTATTCCTATAATTATTTTATTCTTCAGAGGTTTAGTGGGTCGCCCACGACCGTCGCCTCTCTTACGTTTGGACTCAAACACTTTATGATTATTTACTGTTCACAGTTGCTATTACAAAGTCTGGGCATAATCAATAAAGTGGGTTCCGTAGGGTAGACTGTTCCATTTGACATACAAATTAAAGACCCTTTGTGAAATTATGAATATTCTGAGTTCTCCTAGCTAGAGCCACAACTACTCACGGGTTCATCCCCGAGGTTTCATTGATTTCTCCGACTCCTCTATCGAGCTTAAGGGTTTGGTATTATGTGTTAAACTGTGTATGTATATTATATTTTTGTTTATATATATATTACCAGAAGCCTGAGGCAATGACCCCTGACCGCTGGATTAATTACCAAGATGGTTAGGAATCTGTCACTGTAGCCCAGGAAAGTGAAAGGGAGGAAATGGATGAGTTACCATACAGGGAACCCTATTCCGCCATAATTTGATTTACAACACCCATCCCCGACTCACAGCCGTTTTTACAACTGTTACTATACTGCTTCTCTAGTCGGTTCCACACAGTGAGGCTGACCTTGGTCGGGTTCCTGCCCATACTTGCTCTTACGATTATTTCAAAACCTTCTGTGACCCCCACAGTGTGTTTATCAGTTCTCCATAGTGCCACGGTTATTTTTTTTTTTCCGGGTACCTGAAATCAATTAAGTTTATAAATTTTCTCCCAACAAGGTCGTAGTCCAATAGGACTCCCTAACCCCATAGGTTTCTGTTTATTCTTGTTCTATATGGTTTTGTTATATATATTTTATATATATATATATATTATTATATCATATAATATTATTATATATATATATTAATATAATATATATATATACGCAGGAGTTCTTTTATTTCCTACTGCAGTTCTGGAAAATAACAATTTTGTTTGCTCTCGATGCTTATATGTACATTCACGATCTTCTTTTCTTTCTTACTGTATTTTCAGAAAGTAAGGATCCTATTTTTCTCGTTTTCTTATAATCATATTCGTGATTCTCTTTTTCTGTACTGCAATTTCCAGAAAATAATAATCACATAAGACTACAGTTCTTATTTAACATGAACACATTCAGGTTTTAGCCTTTCATCAATAACTGAAGTAGTAATTTCCAGGATAGACCACTTACCTGTTTCCTGTCAGAAACAATTTATACACCTTGCAAAGATTGTACCCGTTATTGTCTGACTGTTATCCGCCCAACCATGAGATACGTCCTGCTTGACGGCATCTCCCCCCAAGCTCTCTTGCAAGGTCACTAACCTTTGCAAGCATACTGATTACTGAGTGCATGCGATCTGGTCCTCACCAGACTTCGCATCCTCCTTCACGGTCTGCCTTTTTCCAGTTTGTTTTTCCTCCCCCCTGCATCCTTTTCCTCTAGGTGTTTTCAGTTAGGGGAGGCAGTTAGGGTTGCTTTCCAACAACTGTCTGTTTGCCCAACTTCCCTCTTCGGAAGTTGCCAGTCTCTTTTTCTTAAAAAAAAAAGAAAAACTTAAAGACATGTTTCCATGGTCAATAATTAAGAAAGTTATTCGTTAATTCAAATAACCATCATTCTTTGGTTTGTAGTTGAATACAGTAAAACAAATAATTACAGCAAAATATTTACACTGTTCCGGGGTATTACACAAATTAATTGAAACTAAGTTTGGAATAAAATCTTAAAATTCACAAAATGATAAGCATTACATTACGAACAATTTTCTCAATTTAAAATCCATCGACTATTTCTAAATTTTATAAAAATATATAAACATATTAAAAATCTATATAAAAAATCCAAAACAAACCAACCCAATTGAATTCTAAAACATTACCATCCTAAAAAAACACTTTTACACATTTAATAAAAACACTTTTACACATCAATAAACTAAATAAACTAAAATCACAATAATAATCATCATATTAACATATCAATATATTTATAACACTTACAAACTCCATACAATCCACAAATTTTAATTCCAAAAGCCTTAGAGTCATTTTATATATCATTAATAATATAGTTAAACTTTACCATAACATTGGCTTCAAATAGAAATATGCTATCATCATAACAGATTATTTACAAATATACTTGTAATGTTGTAAAACAGATAGATATTTATATAGTTTTAAAACTGAATTCTAAAACTGATAGGTATTTATATAGTTTTAAAATTGAACCCTCATGGTTGCAAGGTTTCATGGCCTCGTTCTGATTATTCTAATTTTAAACATAACCTGGTTTACGCCTCGGCTTCCCTCTAAAGAAGTTCAAAGTGGGTTGATGAAGTCATAAAGGCCATATTAAATTTAATAAGTTCACAAGCTGAAATTCCTCGGTTCTTCTTATGTTGTAATGCTTTATTTAAAAATGACTAAAAATGTCTGCATTGGGCCACATATATTTGTATGGACTAGCTCTAAAAGGCTCTTTTTCTCTGGAGGAAGAAGTGGGAAAGTTATCTCTTTTGTGCTTGGCTAGAACACAAATTTCACAATTACAGTCTTTTTTATTCATAACAAGGAGACCAATCACAATTGAATGTTTATGAAGCGGACTTAGACTCTTGAATGGGATGTGGCCATACCTAGAATGCCATAGTTTAGACTCATCTATTCTTGACACATTATGGGCAAAAGACTGGGAAATAATTTTGACTTCTAAGAGTCAAAAGAAACATCTTATTCTAGGTTTTTTCAACTTTTGCTACCAGTCTTCTATTTAGAGTTTTTCCATAGATATAACATGTGTTCCCTTGAAATATTACATCATAATCATATTCCATTAATTGATCTACACTTATAAAGTTATGATTAAAATGTGGAACATAATAAACAATAAGTGCATTTCTTCTTTTCATTTTTTTTGCGAGCTCAATTTTTTTTAAGCACTGTTATCTCTGGAATCTTATATGATCTAGTGCTCTAATACTATGACAAAAATAAATAACAAAAAGTAGAGCAGCGCTTACTCTTCTCAGTGTTCAAAAAAACCATTTAAATAAATACTTTTACAAATCTAAATAATAAAAATACAAAACTATAAACATTTGCTTTCGATCACCGTTGGATATGAGCAAATTTGATTAATAATTAAACTATAAAATTTATAGTCGTACTTTAATCGTGTTACTAATATTTTTTGTTTTTTAAGTTTGTTTAACGTAACATCACGACAGAAGTGATTGTTTTTAATGTTTAAAGGTTGATTAAATAATTTTTAACAAAATATTCAAGAGTAATAAATTTATTTTTATATTAAAAAGTGACATTTCCATTTATTTATATTACAATTTAATTAAGTATTTTAACCAATCTAACAAAACCATTTAAATAAGTATTGTTACAAATCTAAATAATAAAAATACAAAACCATTTGCTTTCTTCCCTAACCTATTAATATTTAAATAATTAATCAGGTGATTATTTAGAACTCTTCATGTGAGATATTAGATACATGACTAGTAATTAACTTTACTTTAAGATTAGTCATTGTTTTTAAAGGTGCAGAGGTATACTCAAAAAATAGAAATTTAGGGAAGACCATATTTCTTTTTTTAGAAAACTATATTACTAAGAGAAACTTTCTACTTAAGTGGTTGTTTACTTACTGATGGATAGATGTCATTGTCGCATTTGGTTATGCTTGGAGTAAGATGGTTGATGGAAAATAATGCAAGTAAATAGCTAAATGACCACATAATTTATAGGGCAAATTGTGAAGACAAAATGGATCAGTTTTCACACCTTTGCTTTGACTAGCCAAGTTAATACTACTAACACGACAACTACAAAGTGCTAAACAAAGTAATTGATGAGCTAGAAATTTCTCAGAGGAGGTTGGATCCACTTTTGAGTTTATGAATGATGATTACATATATCACTCGCTTGTCCATGTCCAATGCTTCTCTTCTTGATAAAAGGATTGTTGCAGTAGAAGCCATGTCGATTCAGGTAGGCACCCTTCATATGAAGGTCCTGAAGGTTGTTTTGAAGGATTTTGATTACAGTAATTCCAGGGATGTCTGTGGGGTTATGATCCGAGATCCTAGAACCGAAGGTGAGGTATGGGATTACTTTGATTTTTTAGGAATACACACGTTGAGAGTGTTAAGGTTGTCATAGCCACATCTACTGGCTTTGATGATATCGAAGTCTTGGAGGGAGTTTAGAACAAATATGGGGCAAATAGGTGTCACATGGCAGCACGATGTTGATGTGGTGAGGGTTAGTGGCCAACTTGAAATGGCCATATCAATGATCCAAATATTATTATTTGAAAAAACTTTATATGACTAAAATGTTCTCGACAAGTTGAAAGAAATGGTGATTCCTATTGTAAGTTTCGAAAAGTTTGAAAAATGATGAATATTGTAAGACCCCATTTCCATAACAGGACATTGGAGGTAAGGTCATCCATAAAAGCATCTCCTACTACCCTTCTCATCATCCTGCAATTGTTGATCCTTCACCCAACACGAATTTCTCTCCTTTGGCTAACTAATTCCACTTGAATATGAATCCCACTCTTCGATTTTGCGCATCTTAACCTCCAAGCAGACATCAACCAGCAGAGGCCTCGCATTTTGTCTTCAAGTGTCCACTAGTCGGATCACATGGAGCTCCAAAGCCAACTGTTATATGACCAAGAGGAGCAGGGGATATGTTTTCTCAAAGGGAAATAATTCCAGCAACAACACCAAATCTAATCCTAGCTCCTTTCTTTCATTGAAGATAAATCATAGGACTATGGCTTTTCTTAGTGGCAACAAAAGGCGACAACTAGCATAGGCTTAAGACAATTTTCCAATCCACTTCTAGGGAACTCAAAAGTTCTAGTGGGCAATCATATGACTCATCGCCAAACCCCAAAATCGGTCCACACTCATCCTCCTTCTATTATAGGGTGAAATGTGGCAGCCATTCTTGCGAATATGCCAGAACCACTTGTCATATTTTAATTGGAGGGAGGTAGATGAAAATAATTCACTTCCTCGCCTAACCCTGTAAAGAGACACCTTTGATGTAAGTATTAAATATTTTTAATGAAATCAATGTCAACTTTGTAAAATATTAAAATGAAAAGTTGAAATTTTTAAATATTGTATCACACTATTTTGATTTAAATTTTGAATTATTTCAATTCCAAAATCATGTGAAAATATGTATATGTTCTAAAAGTTTGAATGATAAAGTTTAAGATGTCAATTATAATTATGTGTCTATTTTAAATAACATGTTTAAAAATCCAAATAAATATGAATAACATGCTTTTAAAATAAGTTATATTATAATGTTTTATAAAAAAATGTATTATAAATTAATCCTTAACCTACACACCATAAAAATAACAAAAAACTAGCCTACATCTTCTCACACATGTCTTGAGCACTATGATATTCACTATGAATGAGATTAACACTTTTTTTTTACTGCAAATATTTATCAATGTTGTTTATAACATATAGTTGTGTCGAATAATCACATTGTTCAAACTCTACAAACTCCAATTTTAGATCATAACATCTAATAACAGAGTTCTGATTGAATAATTGAAAAATAAACCTAAAAAGCCCCAAAAAATATACACTTCATAATAACATGTTCGTTGTTTCCAAACTTTAAAAAAGTCTAATAAACGATTAACATGCCTCTAATAAGTAAACACCTCATGGCCTCGTAAAATATACAACTCATAATAACATATTCATTAAAAGAGTCTAAATTTCTCAAAAGTATTATGCACTCATGTCCACCTCTTTTCCTTCTTTCCATTTTGATTAATAGTGATAGTAAAATATATAACCGAACGCACACAATGCTATCTAGTTACAACACATCTCCATTAGAAACTTGAACCAATTAAAAGGTTACCTAGAAATAAGCTTCTCATGGTCTCTCAAGTCATCACCATGAGAACCCAATAAGTCGACCACCCAATGCTCCCACAGATGGCCTTGATTTAATAATAGAAAGAGCTTAATCAAATATTGTCCTTTGAGATATCTTAGCCTTCGATTCATTCTCTTATGAGATCTTCTATTGCACCTCTACAATCTAATATATCTTCTTCTCCACATTCCAACCTATTGCCCACATCATTCAGTTTCACCATAAGTTCAACCATCCAAATCGTAATCTCCATTTTTCTCTCATTTCATTTTGTGAACTACTCCTTCAAATCCAGTCGTTATCCTCTAACCCCTTCAATTTCATTGATTTAGGCCATCAAATTATCAATTTCGATTTCACTGGGGCATGAATTTACATTCATCATGAACTCCATTTTTTCTCCAATCAAATATGCTACATCAACTTTGACAGTTATCATCCTTTCAAAAATGAGAGGTGGAAATATATTTTATAATAATACACGTTCCTTGATTAGTCTCTGCTCTTCTAAAGTGTCCATGGAATAATGTTTATGCTCACTTTCTAATTATCTAATCGAGATTGCAGCATTTCTAGATTGTCCTTTCCAAATAGTTCCATTTTCCATACACTTGTTGAGACCTCATGGAATAAATGACACTATTTTTTTCTATTATGTCCCTAACTATAGACTTCAACCTATCTCTGTTAAGAGGCTGATGTAGATTGCCCCAGTGCAGTGGAAAAAGCCTTCCATTGGCAACTGAAGGCTTTAAAATAAGTGCTTGAGAACAACCTGGACTTGGAGGTAGAATAAGAGATGGCATCCAACTTTCATTTTGGTTTACTAATTGACCAAATAGGCCTTCTAAACCATCATTGTCCCTTGTAGGAATCCTAGGCATCTTTCGAACCATTGCAAGCATCCCAAATATTCCAGGCATCAAACCTCCATGTCGTCCAATACCAAGACTGTTTTTAGCACCCATACCCATAACATTAGATGCACCATGACCATTGCTCATGTTTGTTGCTCAAGGCCTTAAACCAAGCTTATGTTCAACAAGTGAATGGATCTCATTTATATTTTCAGCTTTTATCTCCACTTCTAGGGATCCATTTATTATTATGCAAGTCAAGAACATCACAAACCATGAATCTCATCCAAGATGTCAATTGTTGATTATTAGCTAGTTTCTTCATTAAGGAGAAATAAGAATCTATGATAGAAAACGACTTGGGGTTTTCATCAAGATATTTTCCAACGGTGTTGAAAAGATAACAAAGAGCCTCCACATTTTCTTTAGCTAGAGGAGAATTTGCATCCCGACCTAACAAATATTGAATACAATGAACAACTTTTTCATATACCATTCTTTTTCTTAAACAAAACCCCAATTAGCCTTATGTTTCCCAAAGTGTGAAGTTTTACCATATTCTCCTTGTCACGGTGCTCATATTCTTGATCTGGGGCTATCATTTGCTTTATTTATACTCATAGATTGTTTGCACCTTCAAATGCTTCTTGGAAAATTATTCTTGGCAAGTGTTAATATTGTATCCTCCAAAATGTTATTGGTTTTCCATCAGGTTCTTCAGGTGGAAATTGAGAAACTTAGATCATGGCATACATAGGGTAAAATGTCGGATCTAAAACTGTCTTGTCAAAAATAAGATGCATTACTCCATGTAGAATCTATGTTGAATTGATACTCGAATTTATTAGTTGATCTTCGAGAACACCAAATGATTTTGGTGTTAATTTATTGAGTAACCCCTTCATAATTTTTAAAACTTTATCCTTTTCTGATAAGGTTCCCCTCTTGGCTAACCAAGGAAAACCAACCTTCACTAAAGTAATAGTTGGTCTAGGCCCCAAGCCCACTAAAACATGAACTTTTGAAAATTGAGTTTAGTTTCTCTTGGAAAGAAAACTAATAACCAGAGTCCTATAAACATTACAATCATGCAAAGTGATAAGAAGATATAAACAGGGCCTGAAACATGAACTTTTGAAAATTGATTTTAGTTTCCCTTGGCGAGCAAACTAATAACCAGACTCCTATAAAAACTACAATCATGCAGGGTGATAAGAAGATAAAAACAAAGCTTCATCAATTTTCATTGGTAGGTCATTTGAGGATTTGGAATTGTAGAAAAGGCTATGATACTAAACATTTTGGCTACCTAGAAAATCTAGGTAAATAAACTATAAGTATCATAACCTAGTATGATGATGTATCAAATGTTTCTTCAAGGAATTTAAAAGAGCCAGTTGGAAGGCATGCTTTTCGAGTAAACCACCCCTTTTTTAAAGCCACATAGAGTCATTTGGAAGGCATGTTTCTCAGGGAAAATTTTAAGAACCCCCTCTAAATTTACATGTATAATAAATGGGCGAATCTCCAAGGTATATAGGAAAAATGTAAGGCGATTTTATCAATAATATGATATGTATATATAATTTTTTGGCGAATCTCTCACCAGGCATGGCGAATATTTTACTCAATTATAAAATCTTGTGTTTATTAAATACACAAATGAAATCATTGCATTTCTTTAAAATATCTTTTGAAATCAAAATTACCGAAATTACATATCGATAACCTAGTGGATGTAAGATAAAATTCACCTGTGCCATTCACAGAAAGCATGAGAAAAACCTAATACTATATATAAAACCAAGAAAAATTCAAATTCATCACTTCTATGTTCCTGTTTGCAATTAGAAAAATTACCCAAATTACAATCTGTTTACTCCACTTCTAGGGACCTCGTAAACACCCTGCCAATACAAGTATGTTCCTGTTTGCAATTAGAAAAATTACCCAAATTACAATCTGTTTACTCCAGCATATGTTGGAAAGTTATAGAAGGATGACTACTGCAATCAATCCATTCCTTTTAGCCCTGGATTTGTTTAAGTTTAAAACAGAAGTATACAAATATACTTGTCCAATGTCTATGCTTTAACCATTCACCTTAAGATGTTTTTACAATATAATTTCCTAAGTCTATTTAATATCTTCATTATCATAAAAACCAACCTATATCCATCTTAACTCCACATCTACCACTCTTAGGGGGATGAAATCTATTTATCCCTCTGAGCACTTGGTAGACCCAGAATTAAGATGGATCTAAGATAGAATTTCCCCTTTAAATAGTCTATGCTCACATGAATACCATGGGTCAATACCATGGGTTATCATAAACCTGGAGCTTAAAAATTACTATTAGTAATTTATAAAAATTAATAATATTAATAGTTGATTTTTATTTTATTTTTATTTTAACCAAGCTAAAATGTTTAACATACATTAAATTACAACATCCATTTTTACTCTCGGATCAAATATTTTTTCACTCTATGCTAGTTTGCATATCACGATATTTGATACCTCTCGGGGGTTAGTAGATCTAGAGTAAAGATGGATCTATTCTGGTTTAATTCCCTCATTTAAATAGGCTACATTCCAAGTGAATACCTTGGGTCAATACCATGTGCCATTTTGGTGAATACCATGGGTCAATACCATGTGCCATTTTTATTTTTATTAATACTAATACTAGGGTTAATAATGCTTACTAATATTAGGGTTAATAATGTTTTATTTGTTTACCATATCTCTCACTTATTTATATTTTTATTAATTTACCATACTATTCATAAATACAAGATGACTTATGGAGTAAATATAAAAAAATGTTTTATTTGTTTACCATACCTTTCGCTTATTTATATTTTTATTAATTTACCATACCTCTTTTACAAATATGGTATTTGGCCCATAGGATTCACTTAAATAAAACCTCTTTCTTGAGCCTTCATAAATAGAATGAGGGTTATGGACTAAATATAAAAAGAGGTTTTATTTATTTACCATGCGTCTAGTTTATTATATTTTTATTTATTTACCATACCTTTTGAGTAAGTATAAAAAGATGTTTTATTTATTTACCATACCTCCACTTTACTTATATTTTTATTTGTTTACACCCTTGCATGTATATAAGGTGACTTATGGAGTAAATATAAAAAATGCTTTATTTATTTACCATACCTCTCATTTATTTATATTTTTATTAATTTACCATACCTCTTTTATAAATATGGTATTTGGGCCTTTGGCCCATAGGATTCACTTAAATAAAACCTATTCTTGAAAATGGGCGAATGGATTCACTTAAATAAAACCTATTCTTGAAAATGGACGAATGGAAGGTTGTAACTCCTAATTTCAAGGGCTAAATTTACCTTTTTTACCCTCTCCCTTAAAATAAGGTGGGCTATTTGAGGTGATTTGTAAAAATGTACTATGATACAAAATATTCGCCCACTAAAAATTTAAAACCCCTTAATTCCCCTAAAGGGCGAACATTCGCCCCTAAAATCACCCCTAGCTCAAATTAGGAGAAGGAGAGTTGGTGGAAACTAACCGTGAAATTGGGAGAGTGTATTCTCGAAATACAATGTCAGAGGAAGGTTCTATAGGGCCAGATCCTCAATTCATAGAAATTTTCCTAGCTATAAAGTCCATGGTAGAAGAAATGTATAGGGACTTTAAAAAACATAAGGATGAAGATTCATCATGCTCGAAGCAAGATAAAGTAAAATATGAGTCTCATTCCCATGACCACTCAAAAGAAAAAGGGAAAGAAGAAAGATTTCCTACACCTCCTAATAGCCCTGTGCATAATAAGAAAGCATCTTTGATTAAACTAGATGTTAAATTTGATTTGCCTATATATGATGGAGAGCTAAATGCTGAAAAGTTGGACAATTGGATTAGACAAATTGATGTGTATTGTAGGGTACAGAACATAGACTTGGGCAAGAGTAAGATTCCGCTGGCAAGCTTACGCCTAGGAGGCACTACCTTGGTTTGGTGCAAAGGCAGAACCCATGTTGATATGAAGAAGCATGGTAAGACCATCTCTGTTTGGAGTGAATTTGTTGCTGCAATCAAAAAGCAGTTCTATCCATTAGCCTACATGCAACAAGCCATGATGAGTTGGCAAACTCTTCAGCAGTTGAAAGGAAAAAGTGTACAAGGGTATACTCAAGAGTTCAGAAAGAGAGCATTGATGTTGGGTATCTCATTAGACTCACTAGAAACTCTTTTGAAGTACATTGGTGGTCTACACAGCTACATGAGGCATACCATCCTCATGTTTAATCCCACTAGTATAGATGAGGTATCTGTACAAGCTACTCATCTAGAAGCTAGAGGAAAGAATGGAAATCCAGAAGTTGGGGGACCATCCCAACCCACTGTAAGCAAGAGCAAGGAGAAAAGAAAGCAGAAGTGGAAAGAAAGAAAGGCTAACATTGCACAGAAAAGAAAAGCTTCATGCACTCACTATAAAAAAGATGGGCATAATGATGAGCACTGTTGGATTCTGCATCCAGAGCTGAGACCTAAGAAGTCTGAGGGCAAGAAGAAGAAGACTGCTGCAGCTATTTAAAAAGATTTGGGGTCAGACTCAGGAGACGAAACAATCATTGCAGCCACAGGTATAAAAGGTTGTCTACTTTAGAGAATGTTGAAATCAAGAGGTAGGTGCAGGAGTTGCTCGAGAAAGGGTTCATCAGGCCTAGCACATCACCATGTGGGTCACCAATTGTTTTGGTGAGAAAGAAAGATGGCTCGTGGAGAATGTGCATTGACTACCGAGCACTGAATAAGATAACAATCAAAAATCGTTATCCCCTTCCTCGCATAGATGATCTTTTGGATCAACTGAAGGAAGTTGTTTATTTCACCAAGCTGGATTTGCACAGTGGATACCATAAGGTCAGAGTTGCAGAGCAAGATGCATGGAAGACTGCTTTCAAAACAAAG
This sequence comes from Pinus taeda, assembly GCA_000404065.3. Taxonomy (NCBI): domain Eukaryota; kingdom Viridiplantae; phylum Streptophyta; class Pinopsida; order Pinales; family Pinaceae; genus Pinus; species Pinus taeda. The sequence continues at coordinate 44,761 of APFE030274971.1, forward strand.
TAGGGATTGTATGAATGGCTGGTTATGCCTTTTGGCTTGACCAATGTCCCTGCTACTTTCATGAGATTAATGAATGACGTACTCAGACCTTTTCTTGATGATTTTGTTATTGTGTATCTGGATGACATTCTGATTTTTAGTAAAACATGGGAAGAACGTTTAAGGCATGTTAAACAGACATTAGATGTTTTGAAAAGAGAAAAACTTTATGTTAAACTCTCCAAATGTGAATTTGGCAAAACCTCTCTAAATTATTTGGGTCACATAGTAGGGGGAGGTGAATTGAAAATAGATCCCTCTAAAGTGCTAGTCATTGTAAACTGGGCTAAACCCAAGTCTGCTACAGAAGTGAGAAGCTTCTTAGGAGCAGCACAATATTGGAGGAAGTTCATTTCAAATTTTTCCTCAATTGCAACTCCCTTACATGCCTTGATAGGATTGAACAAGGTGTTTCAGTGGGGAGGCAAACAACAGAAAGCCTTCAACACCTTGAAAGAAAAGATTAGTACAACACCGGTACTAGCACTGCCAAATCTACAAAGACCCTTTGAGATCCAAACTGATGCCAGTGACTATGCCATGGGAGCAGTGTTGACACAGCATAGTAAACCCATATGTTATCATTCTGAGACCTTTAATCCTGCAGTAGTTAACTATCCTACATATGATAAAGAATTGTATGCATTAGTTCAGAGTGTGAAAAAGTGGAAACATTACTTAATGGGCAAAGAAACAATAATACATATTGATCATCAGCGACTTCAATACCTACAGTCCCAAACTAAGTTGCAGCAACCAAGACATTACAAATGGATGGGTTTTCTACAATAGTTTCATTTAGTCATCAGATATAAAAAGGGCATACATAACAAGGTTGCAGACATGTTATGTAGACCCATTATAAATGCATCTACCATACTTAAGCATAATTCTGTGCTGCATGAAATCTACATAGAACAGTATGCTCAGGACATGGACTTCAAAGATGTATATGCAACTTTGATTCAAGGTAAAAGAATAGAAGAATTGGACTATCACATGAGGACAACCTCCTATATCATTGTGCGAAACTCTGCATTCCACAAACTGAGAGAATAAAGATAATTAGGGAAGCACACACTTCTCTTATATTAGGTCACTTTGGGGTAAGTAAAACAGTTGCACAACTGCAAAGGTTCTGCTATTGGCCGAGAATGAGTGAGAAAATTTCTAGATATGTAAAGGGATGTGCTATGTGTGCGAAAAGCAAGCCCAGCAACAGAAAACTAGGCTTGTACACTCCATTGCCAATTCCTTCTCACCCTTGGGAAAGCATTTCCATGGATTTTGTTGGAGGACTGCCTAAATCTAGGAAAGGTCATGACTATCTATATGTTGTTGTGGATAGGTTCAACAAAATGTGTATTTTGATACCTTGTAGTAAACAAATTACAGCTAAACAAACTGCAAAATTGTTCTTTGAATATGTATAGGTTCATTTTGGATTACCCACTTCTATTGTATCTGATCAGGACACCCAATTTGTGGGGAAGTTTTGGTCAAGTTTGTGGGAAATAATGGACACCAAATTAAAGAAAAGTACAGCTTTTCATCCACAAACAGATGGCCAAACAGAAGTAGTTAACAAGACGATGATCCAGTTACTGAGAGGATATTGCAGCAAACATCCTAAGCTTTGGGATGAACACTTGTGTTATGTGCAGCATGCTTACAACAGAGCCAAACACTCTTCTACGCAGAGATCTCCTTTTGAGACCTGTTTTGGTTTCATACCAAGGTCTCCTTTGGATTTTGTCTTTGGTAAAGATACCACGATTGATAGACACAGTGATGTGGACAAGGCAACTAGGTTCATTGAACAAATCCAGGAGATCCACCAAGCAATACAGGAACAGTTGAAAAAGAGCCAGGCCAAGTACAAGGCTAGGCACGATAAACATGGAATGGAGCATAGTTTTCAAGTTGGAGACCAAGTATGGCTGTATATCAGCAAGGACGGGATGCAAGGTGAAAGTAAAAAGCTAAAACCAATGAGGTATGGACCCTTCAAGATACTTGAGAAGATTGGTGAAAATGCTTTTCGCCTTGATCTACCAGCTTACATGCACATCTACTCAGTCGTGAACGCAAATTGCTTGAGGGTGTTTGAACCTTCAATGGTTGAGGACCCTGAAGAGCAAAGTCAATTACCTTCTGTTGATGACCTGCTACCTGAATATCTTAATGAATTACGGGAATACACAGTGCTGGATAGGAAGGTAAGGACAACGCGGAATGGACAAGTGGAATACCTCAGGATTGGGCTTAAAGGTTCGAAGCGGAGCAGTGTGAAGTGGATTGAGATTGGGCAATTGAGACAGCAGTTTCCTCACTTAGTCGATGCTTGAATAAAACCAACTTTTGGTGGTCCAAAAGCTCTTTTAGTGGGAAGGCCATGATCCGAATTGGATCCATTAAAGACTGGCAAAGAACCATCACTGTATCAGGTCGGAACGAATCTCTAAAAATTCCAAAAATAGTGATCAAAAACACCCTGAACCAGTGGCAATGGCAGCCAGCGTGGAACGACGTGGACCGCGGTCAAAGCGCGTTGACCGAGGCCCATGGAGACTACGCAGGAGGTCAAAGTAGCCCCTGGGAGCCCCGGATCGGGAAAAGGAGGTGATTTTTGATGCGCGATTAGCACCTAGTGCTAATCACGCATCGTTGGGCGAATAGGGCCGAAATGGAGGAGCCTTAAGCACTCGGTCGTGTTGGGAGCTGGAGAACCGCGGGTGGAGAAACAAAAAGCGCTAAAAGGACAAAGGCGGGACCCGCACTCTAGAAACCGACAGTATTGATCGAGGCGCCCTCAAACGGTAAACAATTTTGGAGAAGAGCCGAGTGATCCCACTCAACGATTGACGCGTGGTGGCAAAGGTGAGAGAAAACCGCCATTGATCGTGCGCTATCAGTCGAGAAAGTCAACCGCGCGGGACGTGCATATGATGTTGGATCTAGAGGAGCCCAGATCGGACGATTGAGATTGCACCCGATGGAGGAAGCGGAATTGACAGGGAATTAAGTTGCGTTCTAAAGGGATTTGGATTCCATTTGACCGCCAGGAAGAACGCATCCACGACGAAACCGAAGAAACAAACCGATGAGTAGGCTGGCACTGTTCAGATGAGGACACGTGGCCAATCCCTAAGCGTTCATGCTGATGCCGAACAGGGAACTCCAAGCGTAGCTGCAGAAGGTGAATCAACAGAGGCAGAAGAGGAACCAAATAGGCATGGAAACGAATGGCTAAAAGCCATGAATAGAGACAAAATACACAGTCAAGTCAGAGTGAGGTCTGAGAGATGAAGGAAAAAAGACCAGAATCCCGAGAGGAGGACGGAATACACAGAGAAGAAGGCAGTAAAGCAAGATAAAAGTAGGAAGAGACAAAGGCCCGAGCTGACGCAGCGGCAACATCAAGCACCACTGAGCTTGAGAGATTCGAGCCACCCCATAGAGGGATCTATCCAGGGTGAGCACCACGTTGGGCTCTTACCACTGCAGACCAGAAGGACACAAAGTTGGTGGGAAGAGGAGACTGTGTACTCCAGTGGCTTGGGGAATCCAAGAACCACCCTGCCAAGCAAAACCTACTTCAGGAGAACTCACATTGAGTCCCTGTATTGTAATTCTCTGTTTAAAGACACAATAAAACAATGCCACCACTGAAAGCTGGACCGGAGACGTAGCCCTGGAGAATAAGGTGAACTCCTTATTAAAATTGCTTGTGTCTTTGTGGTTGCCTGCTATATTTCTCTGTTGTCTTTCCATTTAAAATGTCTGTGTATTGGCAATCTAATTGATTTGTTGCTTAAATAACACAGAACACACACCAGCACATGAGTCTGTAATACCTTTTGTTTAATAAAACTTCAACTAATGTCACTCATAGGGTGATTATCAGATCAATTGTAGGAGCCCACAGGCCATAGACATTACTTCTTTGTACCTGTAGCCATTTTTCCAGACAAAGAAAGAGAGTGAAGCGACCTCACCTTCCAGCTGGATTTTCTCCCGAAAGGGTTTCCCAAAGAGCATATATTGTGTCTTGTGTGTGTGTGCGCGCTTATTTTTTTATTTTTCTACTTTTCTGCATAATTTCCATTCGCATGCATGCACTAATTACAGTTAAATCCACAGATCTTAAAGTTTAATAAACTGCAATATTGTAAAATTTTCAGAGTTTTAATATAGTATTACTAGATCTATTGTAATGAACTGTCCAGTGGAATATCCACGACAATTTACAGATCATATGCACTGACCAGGTTAGAGCTATTGGCGGTGAGGTTAACGGCTTACATTATTCAAAGTGCCAACAATTTTTGGTGGTGAGGTTGATGTATTGCACTGTTTAGAGTGTCGCGTGGTTAAAAATGGTTTGATAGAGGTAGATGAAAATGGATGGATCTTATTGGTGGGGATGAACAATGTCTGCCCGACCCAACTACACAGAGAGATACCTTCAGGGTGAACTTTATTTTGATAATATGTTATGGGTGTGCTCTGCTTCTACCAGTGTGAATATTGATATGGAAACAAGAGTAGGTAGGAAAATATTCTGGCAATAACATGAGAAAGAAAAGGAGGATGGAGTGTCAAGGGAGGTATTTTATTATGTGGAAGGTGAGCAAGTGATGGTAACAATGATGTGGTTTGAGTGGTGCAAGTGTCTGACTTTCATTTAATTGCTTACCCTCGAGTGCGATCAGAGGAATTGAAGAAATTGTTAGCCCAAAGATGAAGCACATAGATAAACAATAGTGAGATAAGCAAACACACATGAGGAATTATGCAGGAGTTTTTTATTCTCTCCTCTCTACATCATTGTGAAGTGTGTTGTATGGAACACTTGTAATTAGTGCAACCATAGATTTGTATATATATTTTATTTTCATGGGTGGAATTATAAAAAAGATAATAAAATGCTTGTTTAGCAATGATAGAACATAAAATGCTTTTCCATCAATGGTCCATCATCGTAACGAACAAGCATTCCATGGAATCCATTACTATGAGTTAGTCACTACGCACATTGTCAATACACATGCACGATGGTGTTTCAAAAGATCCTTTTATAAATAATTCCAAGCCTTCATATCTTTTCAAGGGTTCAATGTTCTTGGAGTACTTAATTGATCACATTTTTCCTATTACCTCTATTTTGTGAATTTAAATTAAGGTTTTGCTTGAAATATCATTGCAAAATTTAATGCCCACTTTATTTTCCAAATCAATTGGACTAAATGTGATACCATTAGTTAACCTTTTTTCACATCCTCTTTTGTGGAGGCATTTTTCTTTATATTGTTTTTCAATAGTTGCTTTCTCTTTGTTAGATTTTCATCTAAAGTTTTGTTGAAATAATCACCAAGTCAATGTGATACCATTAACTATCCCTTCATTTGGGCTTCATAATTCCCTCCAAAAAAGTTTACAAGTCTTGCTTTGTTATCTTCAACATTTCTAGTTATCTTAACCTCACAAGTTTACATTTATACTTTTTATATGTCTTCATAATTGTATGAAATAAAGTGAAAAAAGTCTTTGTTATTATCTTTTTAGTATATTTCTCTTATTGAATTACACTCTTCATTAAACTATAAATGCGGATTTAAATTATTTTAACATTACTTTTCCTTTACTTAAGGTTTTAGCTTTGTCACATCCCCATATTATTTTAAATCTCATCCATTAACTTTTCTCCTAGAGCTACTTTTTTATTTATGATTAAATATGAAATCAAGATTGGACAAACATTATACATCCAATAATAGAATAATAAATGTTATATGTGTTGGAATACACACTTTTGGATCTAAAGCATATACTCTATAAGCTACGCCGGAATAAAAACCATTAATATGAAATGTTGAAATTGACACTATTGGATTTGATATGTTGAGATATATGCCATTATACAACATATATATTATGTGTAGTCTAACTCTTCTACATTTTGGTACTTTTCTGGACATAGTTTCCAATTAATTTTGGATGAAATTCGACAAGGATTTGTTGAAATCACAAGTTTGAGATTTGTAGTTTACACAATTCAAGAGTTGTTGGGGTTATAAAGGGGTTTGAATCCATTTATGCATTCAAAAATGCATTTTAAACAATAAAAATTTACAATATCGCAAAGTTTATATCATTGAATTATGATGGCAAAAACCAAAACATAGAAAAATTAGGCTATGTCTATATTTAAGATTTGACAATGTGTATCCCAACATATAAATATTTTATTATTTTATTTCATTTAAATTGAAAAACATACGTCCCAATTGACACACCATTTTTTATTTTACCACATTGAATAGTTTTTATTCTACTAATGAGTAAATATTTTTTTATTCTACTACTCAGTACATATTCATTGTCAAAAAATTGGACTTTTAGGAAATGGATATAATTTTCCTACCCCTTTTAAACAATTTCCCCAAAAGTATTATTTTTTCTTTTGTATTTGGTAGAATTAATAATTGGGATAAGTTTGAATTTGCTTGGCACAAGGTTGATTCCATCCACTACTGTCATAACCTCCAAGTGTACCCAACACAACCTCATGCACAACATACATGATTAGTTGAGATTAGAATCAATGACATAAAAAACAATATTTTAATAGTGCACTCTATTGCCAAATAATCTAAACTCGATAAGCTCTAAAATATATAGTATTCAATATTGTCCATGAAACCACCAATAACAATAAAAATAAATCCCACATAATAATGTTTGACATTTTTCTAAATTTCGATTAAATATCAATACTAGCTCTCTTTTTTTGGCAATAAGTATATTATAGGAATTAAGTAGCTTATAAGAAATAGGGACACATTCATTTTTCTAATTTACAAGCTCAATAAGTAGCAATGAGTAGCTTTTAAGAATTAGGGACACATCCATTTTTCTAATTTACAAGCAAATAGAGTAAATCAAGATTGATATTGTACATTACAAATGATATGTCGATTTAATAGTGTTTCCTTTCATGTGAACAAAGATCACATGACAAAATTAAAGGCACAAGGGAAGGATCCAAACCTAACGTAACAAAACCGAACCTAACCCAACACATCTTCATCAATAATTTTTCTATAGAAGGCATAAAAATGTCATGGGGTTGCATCGACATGATCAACATGCATCACTACCGGGTGGACAAGTGTATTAACCAGTAAAATCTTTGCATGTTGAATTAGTCATTTGGATTTGTATATTTCAAATTCAATAATTTTGTGGCCCAAAGTAATAGAGAATGGAGGACTTGAAGTGTTGCGTTATAAATCACCCTCCTTTGTCCCCAGCTTGTTTCATTAAGAGACTTGTTATTTTTTATGGAGATTACACCTCCTTTGTCTATAATTCAACTTATTTCACATGATCTCAAGCCTATCAACGTTGTCGCAGGCTCACCTATGCTCTCTCTCCTCAAAATATCTCGCCAAGGGATGTTGTAAGTATTGAAAATTTTCATATAAATGATCATTTTCAAAGGAATTTCTTAATCTTTTAGGAATCCCAAGAGAGCAGAAAGTATATAATCTTGATGTTATTATATGTGGTTGCATGCAAGTCTTTGCGGTGACTCCCATTATTCCTTCCATTTATGAAATTGATTCTGTAGTTCCAATGGCAGGGTCAATTCTCAAAATCGTTAAGGCACGACTCGATGCTTGAACTATGGATGCTCAATTCAATCACTGTAACCCCAAGATTGTGTTTCGAATTACCAATTCCTACATCTTGTCAGGAGAAGCTCTACATAGAACCAAACATAAGCCCACCCTCATACTCATCCAAGAGCTCGTCAATGGGACAAAAATAGTTCCCATGAGTATAAAAATAACCACAACATATGAAGGGCAATTGCAAGAGGGAGATCCAAAGTTGAAGGAGCTTGTTAATTACAGTCACTTGTGAGTATTGTTATGTTTTCTTGAGCCTGTGTGAATTTTATACAATGCTAAGTCCACTAACATGGCGGCATTGTCGTTTATTCAAACCACTTTGGTAAAAATCAATTGGACCAATTCCACCAGAGATTTTCCACAAAAATATGATCCTAAAACATGCATAAGTACCATATGTAATTAATTCAATTCAATTGATATGAAATTATTTCCATAAAATAAACGTGTATCAGTAGGGCCAAGATTTTTATGGGCAATCGGTTCAATGGTAATTCCTATTGAAAAATGCAACAAGAAAGTCTCAATTTGATTTTGCCTTCAAATTGAGAAAATACGAATTTCCACATCAATAGACAACTTGGATGTAGTTAACTTATGTGACATGGATCTTGTCACTCAGTTAGATTAGTAAATTCAAGTTAGAGGAGTTGGAGTTCAGTTAAGCATGTGTGATTTCTAATTTGTAGCAGTCAAGGTCAATTATTTCAAGTTGTTTTTAGTTAAATTACTTCTAACTGTTAGAGGAACTAGTGGAGGATCAATTGTGCAGTGCGACAACAATCTAACTCAATGATCATCTAGTTAACTGATCAATCAACCCAAAATATCTAGTGCATGCAAAGAATTCTAGTTCCCCAGCAATAGTGAAGATTCCAAGGAAGTGTAACATCAGTTGTAGACTAGTCTTCAGTGTACAAGTGTTGCATGCAATCAGATGATCAACTTTGGGAATTGCGAAAGAATTTTGGATGAATATAACTAAATATAGGAGCCCAATTTATCAGGATTTGCGCAAGGAAATAGGGGCTCAAGTAGAGGCAGAATTTGACTAACTCTAGGTCAGAGCTTCTCAGTGAGTAGAGGGATAGGTTATTCACTTACATGTTGTGCTTAGTTGGGCAAAGCAATTGTAATACATATATATTCATCTAATTTAATGCAAGCAAGCATCAAGCGATTTTTAGCAGTTGCTTTCCCCTAGAAAAATATTGTGCATGTGTGTTATTTATTATTGCATGTCTATGATTGGTGTTCTAAATTATGAATTGAATCCCAAAAAGCAGTAGAGTAGGATTGTGTCTTGTGATTTAGGTTAAAACTTCATGACTAGTTGCAATTCTACACAATAATTTCTACATGGTATTGGAGCGGGATTCACATTAGAATAAGAATATCGAAGTTGTTTCTTAGGAGGATCAAATTTGCAGTTGGGTGCAGTAGGATCTCTTTAGAGTTGGGAAAATGACCTTCAACAGACTGAGACTTGAGTATGCCTTGGAAGGAAACTCAAATTTCATTACATGGAAGGATCGCATGGAGGTAGTGTTGGAAGACAACGGATTGCTAGAATATGTCAAGATGTACATTGCAAAACCAGGATCAGTTGGTGGCCATAACCTAGCTCCATGGAAGAAATATGTATCCAACGTGAGGAGAATAATATTGGAGGGAGTAAAAGACCACAATGTCTCAAATATCCATGGGAAAGAAACTTATTTTGCAATGTGGGAGGTACTCACAAATTTGTTCAAGAATAATAGTGACCATAGGAAACTAGCTCTCAAGGATAAACTTCGAAATATCAATATGCGGAAGGATGACATTATCATGCAATAATAAGTTGTGGAGCAGCCACAAATATAGGATCAAAGAGTGGAGACATCCACTCAAGAAAAACCATCTAGAGAAGGTAGGAAGAGAACCAAGGAGGTTGATAGATTAGTGCAGGATGCAAGGGAGAATGTGGGAGCTCCTTCAAATATGTTCAAGCAAAGGAGGTCACCTGAGAGGTACACTAGCTACATGGATCTAATGACTAAGATTGTATAGACTTAGGCATCCTCTTTAGAGGAAGCGATACAGAAACTTGTATGGGTTGAAGCAATGGTAGAAGAGTATGAATCCATTGTAAAGAACACTGTGTGGGAAGTGGTCCCAAGACCAACAAATAAATCAATTGTGGGTTCGAGATGGATCTTCAAGGTTAAGAATGCAACATATGGAATCATAGAGAAGTATAAGGCCATATTTGTGGCCAAAGGATTCTCTCAAGGTGAGGGAATTGACTATGAGGAAACTTTTGCTTCTGTATCAAGGTATTCATCCATTAGATCAATTCTTGCACTTGTTGTGTATATGGGGTGGAAGATCAACTAGATGGATGTAAAAATAACGTTTCTCAATGGGGTTATTGAGGAGGAGGTGTACATCGAGCAACCAAAAGGTTTTGAGACGTTTGATCGAGAATTTATGGGTGCAGACTCAAGCGAGCATTGTACGGTCTCAAACAAGCACCATGTGCTTGGTACACCAAGATCGATACTTATCTCACTAGTTTGGGCTTCGCCAAAGGTGAAGCGGATGCAAACTTCTATCCCATCTTGGTAGAAGGTAAATTTCTTATTATTGTCATATATGCTAATGATTTAATTTTATCTAGTGATGAGTAGTTGATCAAATCTTACAAGGAGGACCTTGCAAGTGAATTTGAAATGAAGGACATGGGTCCCATGCACTATTTCCTCAGTTTGGAGGTATGGCAAGGCGATGGGGAATTATTTGTGTCTCTAAGCAAGTATACCAATGAGATATTATAGAGATTCTTCATGGAGAGTTGTAAACCCATGGAGACACCTCTAGCGACCAGTTAAAGGAAGGAGACTGCCACTTTAGGTGAAGAGGTGGATGCTACCATTTATCGGTAGCTATTGGGTTCACTAATGTATCTTGTGAACACCCGACCAGATATGTGCTATGCAATCAACCAAATGAGCCAAGCTATGGATAGGTCAACCAAATTGTATTGGAAGGTAGCTAAGCATGTTTTACGGTACGTCAAAGGCATTACCTAGTTTGGATTATGGTACATATGCACAAAGGGAGTGAAGTTGTGTGGCTACACAAATGAAGATTGGGTAGGGATTTCATCCAACCAAAAGAGTACATCAAGTGGAATTTTCAGTGTTGGGTCCACAATTGTTTCTTGGTACCACAACAAGAAAAGATTTGTGGCACTCAACTTTGTAGAAGTAGAATACATGGTTGCAAGTCAAGCAACATGTGAAGCGATCTAGATGAGAAAGATACTTGTGGGACTGTTTGGTCAAATCATGGATCCAATTGTGATAATCAGAGTTGCATCAATCTATCTGAGAATTTGGTATTTCACAATCGTTCCAAGCATATAGATATTTGGTATCACCATTTACGGGATTGTGCAGAGGCAGATAATGTCGGTACAATACATTCTTATAGAGGAATAAGATTATGACATTTTGACAAAGGCATTTTAAAGAGGGAAGTTTGAGCTTCATAGATGCAGGATAGGGGTGGTTGATAATCCCTTTCTTGTTGAGAGGGGGTGTTGAAAAATGTAGCAAGAAAGTCTCAATGTGATTTTACCTTGGTCAAATTGAGAAAATTTGAATTTCCACATCAGCAGACAACTTGGATGTAGTTAACATGCGTGACATGGATCTTGTCACTAGTTAGCTCAGTCAATTATAGTTAGAGGAGTTGGAGTTCATTTAAGCATGTGTGATTGCTAATTTGTAGCAATCAAGGTCAGTTATTTCAAGTTGTTTTCAGTTAAAATAGTTCTAAATATTGGAAGAACTAGTGGAGGGTCAATGTGCAGCGGGATGGTAGTCTAACTCAATGATGATCCAATTAACTAATCAATCAACCCAAAATAGCTAGTGCATGCAAAGAATTCAATTTCCCCGACCATGGTGTAGATTCCAAGGCAGTGTAACATCAGTTTTAGACTAGTCTTGAGTGTACAAGTATTGCATGGAGAAAAATGATCAACCTTGGGAATTGCACAAGCATTTTTGGAGGAATTTTCTAATTAATAGGAGCCCAATTCTCAGGATTTTCACAAGGAAATAGGGGCTCAAGCAGAGGCAAAATTTGAGAATTTTGGGCCAGAGCTTCTCAGTGATTACAGAGATAGGTTATTCCCTTGCAGGTTATGGTCAGTTGAGCAAAGCAATTGTAATACATCTCTATTCATATGATTTAATGCAAGCAGTCATTAAGGATTTTTTAGCAATTGATTTCCCCCAGAAAAATATTGTGCAAGTGTGTTATTTCTTATTGCATGTATGGGATTGATGTTCTAAATTGTGAATCCCACAAAGTAGTGTAGTAGGATTGTGTTTTGTGATTTAGATTAGAACTTCATGAGCATTTGCAATTATACACAATAATTTCTGCAATTCTTTTACTGGAGAGATCCCATCTACTCTTGGAAATGTCTCAACCTTGGCTTTCATGTGAGTCTCCCATATGATCTTTCCTTAGTTTATTCAGTTTTAAATCATTTATGATAATTCTCAAAATATGTAACCATCAAAATATTTTCATCACCGACATGAGGCTTGATCAAAAATCACTTGACGGTGCAATACCATCTAGCATTGGAAAGTTGGGATGAATTAATGAATTGTAAGATCAACATTCGACTGCAATGTGATTGTTCAAAAATGTTCTAGGTTAGGATTAAAGAAAACTATGCACTCCTGATTTTGTGCATTTTTTCAATTGTCTATCAAATAATAAGATCAACGATTTTATTCTTGACTTATCCATATTGAACAAGATTCAGTACTCGTAAGTATAATGTTTAGAATAGCTCATGATACTAATCATTTTATCACTAGAAGACCTATAGTGATTAGGTGTATAATATCTGCTATTGTCGGGGACTTAAGTAACAATTTATTTGAGATATCCAATACCCTGGCCTAGTTATTGGTTTTAGGATCTTTAACCACAATGTAAGTTCAAGTTATTTAATGTTTATAAAGTAATTAAAATGTCAAGATACAAAGATATGGCTAGTTATGGCCTTTATTATTATTCGTCACTACAATTTTAAAATCATATTTTCCAACTATAAAATTAATTGGTTTTTCTATCCCATTTTCTCTATTCAATAATGTGATGGAAAACAATAATTTGAATGGGAAACTTTATTTTGAAATATTTAGCTTACAAGTTAATAAAACCTTTACCCGGTTGGGTGGAAATCTTAGTTGTCAGGTCTCCTCCACCTACTGCTACACTGCTGAAAATTTGAAGAAAGAATTGTGATTCTTGGTTACTCATAGCTACGAGCACACAGAGAGGGGAGGGTTGGTGGTTATCTGCACTTGCAAAAGTGCATGGAAAAATCTTTCAGTTGAGGAGAGGGCTAAAATCAAAGAGAGACAAGGTGCCAGGGGACTTGGATTGGGGGAAGTGGATGTAAAAGATCCAGGTACCATAATGGAAACATATCATTGTCATCGTCGCCATGTGCTAAAAAATGGTTCGCTAAGGAGAACAAAAATGGGGTGTTAGGATTGTCTAGGATGAACAATGTTTGTCCGACCCAACTCTATAGTGGAAACACCTTCAGTGTAAAAATAGTATAATTAATCATTAATAATTAATAGTTAGTATTAACGAAAGTACACATCTAAAAGGACATGACTTTATCAAAGGGCATTCTCACCTAAGTATATATACACTGTCCTCATTTGTAATTCTTACCATATCATTTTTCTCACACATTTATTCAACATATATTTATTTATCCTAAATTTATTACTTTATATTTGAAGTCTTTTAGTTATTCTATTCCTCAACCAAGTTTAATCACCACATTTGGTATCAGAGCGTCACTTCTAATCTCGACATTCAACCACTCTCTTATTAGACCTAGTCTAATTAGGCTTTTGGCGATATAAATTTCGAAGTTTCTATGATATATAGGTCATTAACATAATTAAGCCTTTGGCCATTTCAAAGTTCATCTTTTTTTTTATAAAAATAAAAAACTAAAAACTAAAATAAGTAGCTTGCTACTAAGAAAAACTGAGAAGGTATCAGTGAAACCAACCTATTCAAGAAGGATTATTTTGATGCCAAATATTGATTCCAAGAAAGTTAAAGGTAGAAGAATCGATACAAACTATTGATAACAATACACCTTCTCATACATAGCCACCACCACCCATTTGTTATATTGTTCATACAATCAAATTCACTAAATCTATACCATACGTACAAAATTTCAACACCATAATGTGATTCATAAAAGTACATAATATAATAATAATTTGTGTTGAGAAAATATTTATTTTTGTACACACCTTCATTAAATTATTGTATCAAATTTTGTCCTAATTCTACAGTTCATACCACCAATTGCCATTCTATTGGTTGTTGAGGTTTTTTACCATTTCTCCCTCCATTTCAAGACTTGTTGTTATTCCATGAGTTTTTTTTCATACAACTTGCTTGCTACCATTTAAAGGTTAGTCACTTGACCACCATACAAATCTACCACAGCTTGCGAATACTATGCAATAAGATCAAACAGGACGATCCCGACTGCTTAGCCTCTAGGATGGAAATTCCCCACAGAAAAATGAGAGGCAGATCCCTACAGAGCTTCGTCAAACACCCGCAGGGGGGGGGCCAAGTTCAGAGTAGCAGAAGATTAAAGATTAACAACCATGCAAAATTTTGTATTTCATTCTGTACCATACTATTGCTATTGTAATCTATGTATGTAAAACACGTATTTACACTATAATTTAATGTACTAGTTTACATATTCTCAAAAATTGTGAGACTATCAAGATTACTTCATGTCATGGCCCCATACCATGGTCACCTTGAGGACCATTGTGGGCCCCCATGCAGCACCAACAAGGTTCGTCGCAGATTAAAACAACTAACGGTTATTACTTCCAGACTACACCTAACTTCAAACACTAATTATCTTTTATATTTGTCCAATTTCCCAATTCAAGTTCAATTTGTTCAATTATCTCTTACAACAATTATAAATCTGCGATATTGGAAAACAACATAAACAAGGGAAATAAACAAAAGTGTGATATTGAAAATACATCAATGAACAATAGTATGCAACGGGAGGGGATAAATCTCAAAACACTTTTCCCCTTTGCTTATATTAAACTTCAAATTAATGTTACAATAGATTTACAAAGGGCCATCAATGACCAAAATCATGCGATGCCTAAGTACAATGAGTGTCAACTGTTATCCTAGCCCAACGCGCTTGCCCAAAATGACAAGTTTTTCAATCTAGGGCATACCCAACCCAAAGTTGGAACCTTGCCCAGCAGAAGCCATAAAATTGGTGCCACGAACAACTCAAAAAAGGAAAATCTCAACCCCTTCAAGAAACAAGCTCACTTGGCGAGCCTCACCTCTTTCTATGATATGTCTTCACTACAATCTCCCTTCTATGATGTGTGCCCCTTCCTATGGTTCTACAATATCACACAAACATACATTCCTACGATTTGTTTGATGTCTCCTCCAATTCATGTGAACTTCTCTTTATACATGTGCGACAACCCTTTCGTTCCAACGAATGCATCATTTTTGTTCAAGTTGATCCATCATTCAAGTCGTGTGGTCATGTGGGCACTAGGATGACCCATCTTTTGGCCGTGTGGGTGCCCCTGCCATGCAGGATGACCAATGTTTGGCAGTGTGAGCACCCCTTTGTCGTGTGGGTGCACCTTGCCAATGGGTATTTTCTCACACACTAAACTCTCGCCCAACATGACCTTCATTTGCACACCATCATCCAACCCATCATTCACGTGCCATCATTCTATGTATCTCATGTCACCCCTCACCCGTGTCATTCAGTCCACAATTGTGCATGCCTTCGCCCATCATGTCACCTGAGTCCGTGTCACCTGATTCTGTGTCACAAAAGTTCGTGTTTCCCAAGTCCGTGTCACCTAAGTTTGTGTCACCCAAGTTTGTGTCACCCAAGTTTGTGTCGCCCAAGTCTGCGTCATCCGAATTCGTGTTGTGTGGGCACGAACACCCATAGTGGCGCGCCTGTTGTGTCTTTCCTAGAACAACACCCGATGCCCCACCATCATGCGGGCATGCTCAGGGCGAGCCCCCCCTTCACCCATGCACACTACTCCTATGTGGACTTGGGCGTCCCTGCTTCATGTGGATGCGCTCGTCGCAAGGGCACTCATTGTGCCTTAAAGTTGGTTTTTTTCCACTCTAAGTGTTCGTGGATATTTAGGGGCACCCATTGGCCTTGGTGGGGTCCTAACACTACCCTACCTAATGTGACTCTACGTAATTGTGTCTGCTCATGAAGAATTAAGTTGAAAAACTCTTTAAAGTTTAACATAATTATATTACAAGGTATATAACACAAGTGTGTATCTATTAGGGTATAAAGTTCACAGACACTTCTATTCATCAAGTAAATTTTTTATGGTCATTTCATTTTAAATTTTCCCTTCGCATGACGTTTGATTTTTATTTTTGCCCATTATTTAAATATTATAATATTTGTGTTTTTTTTTTTTTTCTTTTTTTTTTTTTTTTTTTTTTTTTTTTTTTTTTTTTTTTTTTTTTTTTTTTTTTTTTTTTTAAATGTCAAAACATTTTTTTAATATCAGTTTTAAAGGTCGATGGAGGTAGTTGGTTGGTAAAGTTAGACTTGTAAAGACAATCAGGTCTTGTGCTCAAACCTGAGTGAGGGCGTTGACTAGTCGTGGGTGTTACTTGTTTCCTGGGCCAAGCCCGCTCACTTTTATGGGGTGGCGGGAGGGGGAGGCATTCTCATTTGTCCTGAAGGAACTATAGAAGATTGATATGCTTGTGGTTTGGCAATGAAGACAAATAATCAAGCGGGGGCTTATGGGTTGTTCCTCGGGCTCTCTCTAGCCCAAAAAAAGGAAATCAAGGATATGCAAATCCTAGGGGATTCCATGTTGATTATAAAGCATATGAACAACAACTCAACTACTCAAGACATCAAACTAAACCAGATCATCAAGAGAACCCAAGGTATGATCCCTCTCTTTGAACAAGTTAAGTTTTTCCATATCCTAAGAGGTAAGAATAAGAAGTTGACAAGCAAGCCAATTTGGCATGTAGGATGAAAGAGGAAAGTAGCAAGGTGAATGGCATTATGGGATCTATCATCATCTCCTAATGGTTGTCGTGAATCTCAATCTATTGATAGTTGAGTGTGGTTATGGTAGGATAAAGAGTTATAATAAGAGGGAATGCACAAATTTGTATGGCCCCTCCTCCCCTAGCTTGTCTCCCTTTCCCCCCTACTCCCCCCTTCTTCCCTTCTACCTCTCCTCCCTTCCCCTCCCCCTCCATCTCCCTCCCTTCCACATCATCCTCCTTTTCTCCCTTCACCCTCTCCCTTGGCCACCTTGTCTGCCATCTCCCCATACCTCTCTTCCCTTCTCTCCTTGTCCCTCTCCCATTGACATTCATTTACCCTAGCCCATCCTCCTGCTTCGTCTATCATTTGGCATATGATGCAGCATGGTTGATGTCCTTGGGCTGGTACTACACTTGGACTATGGAGAAGTTTAGGCGTGGGAACCTTGGTATTTTCTCCTCGCACCAGTCGTGGTATATGGCGAAAATGAGATGAAACCATGCGAAACAATGGGTAGTGTGAGGAAAAATTAATCCATCTGGTCCAAGATGGTCAGTTCGCACGAGGGAAGCTGGGGTGGGACAAGATGGTAGTTGTTTCCATGAGCAGAGGAATTATGGAAGAACATCAGGATTTAAGCATTATGAGTACCCCTCATCTGCTTTACATCAGGATCTCATCCATCATCCTCTATATAAGGAGTAGTAAAGGTAAGATCTTATGTCACAAGAATTGGTTTGCTTATGTCCTGGGGATTTCCTACTTAAGGAACCAGTGGCTAGGTCAGGGAATTTTGGGTAGTCTGGGTCTATGTAATTTGCATGGTGGTGGTATTTTGCACGGTGTTTTCATAGGGTAGTCGTGAGAAGGATTTGGTCATTGCAGAGGGTGGCATCACAGGCGATATAGGCAAGAAACAATATTCTAACTTGGTCGCCATGGTAGGTGGTGTAACAGAGTTTGTAAGTGCAGTCTTTCAGAAGTGTAGTAAGTTCAATTTTGGGTCTAGTGTTCTCTTTCTCTCTGTGGGTCGTAGTCCTAGTCACACCTCCCCCCCTGATGGTCAATATGGACATTGTGAGCATATCAAAGAAGGAGGGCTCAATGTCTAGTTCATGGAGACGATGTCGGCATTTTTCGGGCAGAACACCTAGGCACAATGTGATGGATTGAGGGAGGTTCCACCAGGCTTGCAATCTCTATAATAAAGAACATGTGGAAATCAAAGAAGGGTTGGAAAACATTCAAAGGTGCATTCATCGACAATAGAAGGAGAATCTCAAAATGCAGGAGGAGCAGCTAGGAAAAAAATGAGAGAATTCGTCAACTGGAAGACGAAGTTGACACTCTATGTCTGCAAATTGAGCACCTGCAACTTAAGTTGTTCGAGAAAATCCCGAGGTCAAATGAAGAAAATACAGGAATCAATCTTAACATTCTTGTGCCAATGGAGGAGTAACCAGTACCACGTGTCTTTTTATTTGCTTTTTTTTATGTCAGATTACATATGTAAATATTTGTTGAACCATTTTTGTAGGATTTATAGCCATAGACAAGTAGTAAGAGAGAATTTTGTAATTTTGGGAAAGAAAATTTTGGGCTTAGTAGAACAAAATGTAAATTTTGATGCCCTCATGTGGCTCTACACTATTTTGTAAATCTCCCAATTTTTGGCCGCGTACAGGCGCAGATTAATACATATATCCTACTCTTTTCAGTTTTTATATATATATATATATAGATATATAGATCTATATATAATATATCTATATATATATATAATATATATATATATATATATAAGTTTTATATTTTGTGTAGTAATTTTTTCAATTCTTGCTTGACCATGAAATAAGTTTCAAACAAAGTAACATAGAAAAATACAGGAATCAATCTTAAACATTCTTGTGCCCAATGGAGGAGTAAACCAGTACCACGTGTCTTTTTATTTGCTTTTTTTTTAATGTCAGATTACATATGTGAATATTTGTTGAACCATTTTTGTAGGATTTATAGCCATAGACAAGTAGTAAGAGAGAATTTTGTAATTTTGGGAAAGAAAATTTTGGCTTAGTAGAACAAAATGGTAAATTTTGATGCCCTCATGTGGCTCTACACTATTTGTAAAATCTCCCAATTTTTGGCCGCGTACAGGCGCAGATTAAATACATATATCCTACTCTTTTCAGTTTATATATATATAATATATATATAATATATATATATATATATAATATATATATATATAAGGTTTTTATATTTGTGTTAGTAATTTTTTCAATTCTTGCTTGACCATAAAATAAGTTTCAACAAAGTAATAACATAGATTTATATGTTTTATATTACTTCAAAAAGATCAAACATATTCAACCATGATCATATGTATAGTCACTATTTACATATTTTCAAAAATTTACAAATTATGCTAAATCATTCTTAAAAGAATTCAAGTAGCTTGGTCAAACCTATTAACTATAGTGTATTTTGAGGAAGAACAATAAATCTTAGCTTTGAGTTTCATGAGTTGGACTTAACAAGAAATTTATAAATAATAAAATAACTTTGAGGCCACCTTTAAAGAAGAATTTGGGAGGATTCTAACATTTCAAGCAATAATGATATGCAAGCATGGATTTTGAAGAAGTTCATAATCTTCTAACATGAAAGAATAATAGAGTTTTCTGACAGACAAGGTATCATCTAAAAGACACAAACCCAATTTTGTTTAGATTTAAGTGCGAATACAGAGGAAGTATCATAGCCTTGGTAACCACAAATTTGAGATTTCTATATCCAACCACATTTTTTTTCTTATCAAACTAATAAATAGACCCATTTTATAAAAAAATGAGATCTATCACCAATGTTCCAACACTAAAGAAACTACATAAAACTCTCAAATTCAAACAAAAAACAACTATTTCACCTACATAAACAAACAAAAAAAAAATAGATAGTGTTTTATATAGAATATCAATGCCCCATGGGTAAGGAAATGCCACGTGAGTCTCAACCTTTAAGCTTTCAAGCTTCAAAGTTCATGCTTTATGCTTTAGTGTGTACGATTTAGGATCACATGGTGTGAAGACAAAGATGGGTTTTTTCTAATAAGTCCAAACATCCACTATGGATTAGTCTATGCTCATCTTGAAGTCTCATCTTAAAGTCTTAGTATTGTGAGTGTTGCATAGTATGACACTTATCTTGGATTCCCAGCCAACATAATCACTAACTACTTTTGTTTTCTATGATTTTATTTGAAATTCCTTATATATATGGATATGGGTAAATTTTAAGTCACCCGTCTAATTGATGATTTGAAAATTTTAGGTAACCATAACCAATGACATGCAGATTTTAAAATGGTCAGTGATTGACAGTTAAATAAGGAAAATATGAGTAAACACCTGTCAAATTTAACCCCTTGTGTGTGTATATATAAAACAAGGAAAATATAATATAATAAATGTTGAAGGGGTTTAAATGAGAAACTAGTAATAAGTTATTTATAAAAGTTTTAAAATACAAATATATTATTATATCTTGAAGTGTCATATATTTAAGGAAAAATGAAGAGTCTATAAGAAGTTATAAAGAATATAAATTTTGAAATTCAATAAAAATAATATTATAAAATTATAAAAGGTAATTTTTATAAAGTAACATATGGAGTTATAAAACAGAGAATATTCTTTCTTATTAAGATAAAATGTATTTAAAACAATTAAAAATATTTTATTTTTTAAATATTTAATGGTGTTGATGATTGAATATCATATTTTTAAATGACGAAAGGAATATTCTTTTATAACGGTATTATGATTTCATGTTATAGATTATGTATATTAAAGAGAAATATTCAATAAAAATAGATTAATATTGTTGTCAAAAAGAACCACAGGGAAAATTACATTGATGTTAATTTGGCAAATCAATTTTAATTTCTTAACCAAATAAAATTGAGAATGAAGATGCCTCGCAAGATACAAAATTAAAAATTTGCAAAAAATATTTTATGATAATGAATGTATATCTCAATTTAGTGTCATAATTGTGTTTGAAGAAGAGATTGGCATAGTTCTTGATTTTCCTTCATTTAAAGAACTAAGTATCTTTCAATCTATGGGGCCTTGGATAGATGGTGATCAGATGCTCTATTAAGACACTCCTTGATGTGAATCACTAGTTCAATTCCCCGCCCCGATCAGAGTGATATATTGGACATCATAAAGATGTAGTCCTGCCAAAAAAAAAAAATTGAGTACCTTCATGTTAAACATGGAGATTGTTTTTTTATGTTTCCATATAAGAAGAAGATGATGACATTCGAGGACATGACAATGAATTCAATATTAGTAATACCTTCATCATAATACTTTAAATATATCTCAAAAGTAATGCTTCAAGAAAATCAAAAGTCAATATCAAGGATGCAAAAAGAATTTGATGGAATTATCTCAGATAAAAGCAAATAATTTCTCATTTAAATATTATTGCTTGCACGGGTCAAGAAATCCAAGGCTATGAAGCAGTCATTGGAAAATGAATAAAACAACTTATCCACATAGAAGCATCAAAATCTTTATGTAAAAATGTCCAAGTTGAGGAGAAGGGAACAAAATAAATCATATTAATCTTACAACTCAAAGAAATGATAGCCCCAAGGGTTAGCTCAGTTAATCAAAATCAATGCCTTGTCGTTCGGAGGGTCACAAGGTCCATTCTGCCCGAAGCCCTTGCGGTTAGGCCTTGCTAGTGGGTTGCGGGGCTAGATTCCCTTCGGGGTCGATCAACCCAAATTTTTCCATGGAGGTAGCGACCACCCCTTGACAAAGGTGTCTATGAACCACAACCAAAAAAAAAACTCAAAGAAATGACAATTAAATTGAAGTCAAAACATACTTAGATGTTGCAAAATAGATAATGAAAATTCCAATTCTATTCTATAATCAACTAAGTGACATCAACACTTGAAGTAAATCAAAAATTTGCCACAAGTATGATAAGGGAAAACCAGGTGACATGAATCCCTTATCAACATCCAAATCATAAGATCACACATGTCAACCAATCAATGTATCCATATCATCCAAGACAAAAACAACTGATCCAGTTCCAAAAAATATTGATGTCAACACAATTAAGCCTTGTGAAGAAAATTCATCTCATGTATCGATCAAGTGCAAGTTTCCACAAAAGATTGAATTAGGATGGTTAGATCAATTTTCAGTTTGACAATTTTGCTTCACTCAAACATTCATATCGTCTTGTATCATTGAAGATAACAATTCTAGAAACTGGGAAAAACACAAAGGCATTATGAGACATAAAAATATATCAAGCCTTTTCATTAATGTCCTTTAAGGACAAAGCATTTCTAAAGGAAGGCAACATTACGAACATAAAATAACATAATTAATAATTAATATTAATGAAAGGACATGTCTCAAAGGACATGACTTTATATGAAAGGGCACTCCCACCTAGGTATATATACGAGGCCCTAATTTGTAGATTACTTCAACTCCATGGATGAGGTGGAAAGGGGTAAACCATGTGGTTTCCTTTACTTAGATGTGTATGTGTGTATTTATTTTTATTTTTTTCGAGAGAAACGACACCTGTAATTATATTTATCTAAAAAGAATGAATAGAATTACATTTTGTATATGTAGAAATAATGCCTTATTACATTGATCACTAACCCAAAATCAAATGAATATTCACAATAGAGAAACTACAAGATTACAAGATGACCCCAGGGGACTACCCCAAACCTTAACCTTACATAAAATAACAGGGTTGAAATCTGTAGTACAAATGGACTGTGACTAGTCTAGAACATATCATCAAATAGGGAATCGAGGCTCGCATGCAAAACCTAAAGGGTACCAAGCATTTTCCATGGGTTGAAACCCAAAGAAGGATGATGGATTGTTCATGAAACCAGCTAGCTGGTGGCAGGAACCACATAGCCATGAGAAAACCACTCCATAACTACTACAAAGCCCAATGAAATGAAGACCAAAGCAATGTCAGAGAAGGTGAAATACTATAGGCGAAAAAAAGAGACTGACGAATAAAATCCAGGTGCACGAACATGAACCAAAAATACACACCAACATCCAAGCATATAGGCGGAATTAACAACAAAGAAAACCACCAAGAACAAGTGACATGAATGCTAAGGGAATCGTACCAATAAAGCAATGGAGACGGCCACAACAAACACAAACCAAGCAAAACAGGGCAGAGAATATGCGTTAGATGATCCAAAAATAATTTATTATCATAGGTTATAAAATTGAAATAAAATAATTATTAATTTAAGAAATTAAATTAATAATCATATTCTAGAATGATAATATTTGTGGAGACAATTGAATTAATATTGTGTTAAACAAGATATGACTCTCCAAAGTGTCGTATCTAGGCTCTATTAGGAGATTAGTTAGCTAGTTTGCTGTGAATAGCATTATTGAAATGACACTTTTAATAAGTGATCATATTAGAGTAGTTAGGCATGGGTTATAAATAGCTCATTGCAGAGTGTTGTGTTGTCCGGGTGTAAACTCTTGCAAAATCAATTATGTAATTATTTTTTTCTGATTAATAAAATTATGTGTCTGAGGACACTTCTGCCATTATTGTGGTATCAGAGCTCCAGTAATGATGCAGTGGATGTGAGGAGGATATTCCAGCTCAACAAAGTCCCGGAAAACTCCATTCAATTGACCGGAAAATGATTGTGATTACGACTGTTGCTTGTTGTTTGTAAGTTTCTCAGCAACGAAGAAGCCACATAATACTCAACTCAGCGGGAGCCACCGACATTATTGTGTACGGTTTTGCAGTGTACAGTGCGCAATGCAATCTGTGAACCACAATGAGCTAATTGTTTTACTCGGTGTTTTCAAGATTCTGGTGGTGGAGGGGCGAAGCTACTCAAATAAAGAGGGATACTGTAGCCAATATTGTTTATGAAGCCATAGTGAAGCCAACGTGCCAGCCAAAGCCAGCTAAGCCAACCAGCCAGCACTCCAGCGTAGCCAGCGCTCCAGTGCGATCCAGCGAGAGTTTGTCAAGTGAAAAGATCCGGGGTTTGACAGGATTTTTTTTAAAAAAGGTGAATATGAAAAGTCTTTGCTGGAGAGACAAGGGAAATTGCTATTTTTTAATGTTAATGGAGTGAAAATTTTTTTCCATTGTTTGTAATTTTTTGTGGAGAGACAAAGAATATTTTTTTATCTGGAGGGATAAGGCATATTGTATTTTGGAGAAATCTCATGATTTTTTAATTTTGGAGTTTATGTTTTATGGAGTAATAAGGGATATTTGTAAATGTTAGGGATTGTAAATTTTGGAGTAATAAGGAGACTTTAGTTGTAATTTGTTTTCGGAGAGATTGTAACTCAAAGTAATTTTTACTTTGAGGGGGGGGGGGTAATTTTTTTTTACCATATTGTGCAAAAGCACCATTGTTAAAAGTAAAATTTTGAAAGTTGCCTTGTAAAAATTTGAGAAATTGACAAGAGCCAAGTGCAAAGCTCAGTCAATTTTCTCCTGTTTTGACGACTATTCGAGGGTCAAGGCCAAGCCCCGATAGATCGTGTTTTTTGCGTGTTGTGTTGACTATCTTGTCATTTTTGTTCTGATTCTTGGTGCGATGCTACAACGCTAAAATGTCTAAGTTGATTAATTTGTTTTCTGATTCCGACAAACTAGAAGGCACCAAATCTTATAAAACATGGCATCGTCTCATCGAAAGCACACTCATTTACAATGAATTATGGCAGGGAATATGTGATGGAGATGTTAAGCCAAACAAACCCACAGATGCAGCTGCACTAGCAAAATTGGAAATCAAGAATGCTAAAGCCTTAGCTCTTATTAAATCTTCTGTGAATGATGAAATGTATGTCCATATAGAAAATGCTACAGATGCATGGTCTACCTTGAAAACTTTTAAAGACCTCTTTGATACTCAACTTGAATCAAAGAAAGTTGATCTACAATTAAAATTGTTGCAACAAAAATTAACTGAAGGCGGAGATGTTCTTGAATATCTCTCAAGACTTAAGAATATGAGGCAAGAAATTATTAATGCTGGTTTTCCCGCAATTGATGATAGCTTTATGGTCACAATTGTAATTGCTGGTCTTCCTTCTTCCTATACGCATTTTTTAGAGACTCTACAAGTAACTGGGAAATTAGAGAAACTAAAGTTTGATGAGCTTTGTGAAATGTTGAGTCAACATGATAAAACTTTTGGGAAGAAGAAGAAAGTTGGTGAAGATGTTTTTCTCACAGAGGCCAGCACTAGTAAGTCATGAGGCCAGCACTAGTAAGTCATCAGCAGATAGTTCTCGAGGAAGAGGCAGAGGGAATCAGAATCAAGCGGCACATAATGTACAAAGTCGAGGTCGAAGCCAAAGCAGAGGAAACAATTTTAACAGAGGGGGAAGAAATAATTTTCAAGGCAGAGGAAACAACCAAGGAAGAGG
This sequence comes from Pinus taeda, assembly GCA_000404065.3. NCBI lineage: Eukaryota > Viridiplantae > Streptophyta > Pinopsida > Pinales > Pinaceae > Pinus > Pinus taeda. The sequence continues at coordinate 70,191 of APFE030274971.1, forward strand.
CAATTTTCAAGGACAAGGATATAATAATCAAGGTAGAGGACAATCTCAAAATAGAAGTCAAAGCAGAGGCAGAGGACAATCTTCAGGAAGAGGAAGAGACTTAAGGCAAATTGTGTGTCGAAGATGTAACAAAGTTGGCCATTATGCTGAAGATTGTCGAACTTCACTTAATAAAATTCCCAGGTTTCAGTAGCATTCAGCACAATTTGCAAATGATCAAGATGAAGATAACCCAGAATATGTTTTTACTTCCTCACCAGCATCACAACTTTCATCCCATCTTAGAAGTGACTATGAAGATGCCTGGATCTTGGATTCCAGGGCAACTCAGCACATGACTTGTCGACGTGCTTTTTTCTGGAATTTTCAAGATTGCCAACTTAATTCCATTTTTCTTGCTAATGATACAAAACATACTCCTTATGGAAAAGGAGTAGTAAAGTTTTTCTCCCTGGCATTGGAGAAAAAATGATTTCCAATGTATGGTATGTACCCAGTTTCAAGAAAAAATTGCTCTCTTTAGTCACGATTCGACAAGCAGGACATCAAGTGATTATGGAAGATGGTTTAGTGAAGATTAATTCAGTGAAACAGAACTTGAAAATGTCATGAAGGTTATGAGATGGAAATTGTTACGGAGAAAGGGACAGTTTTCCAGGCATTCTTGATTTTGCAGGGGCAGTGACTACAGGTATTTCACCTATAAGACTATGGCATGTAAGATATGGACATTTGAATTTTGAGAGTCTTTCGCAATTGCAGAAACAAGGAATGGTTAAAGGAATTCCCACTTTCAAAAGGGAAAATGCAAAATGTGAAGCTTGCATTTATGGCAAACAAAATCGAGAAATTTTTCCAACAAGTTCATGGCGTGCAAACAGGCGGCTACAACTAGCTCGCAGTGATGTTTGTGGTCCACTACAAACTTCATTTGGTGGTTGCAAATATTTCTTACTATTCATTGATGATTCCAACAGAATGACTTGGGTTTACTTTTTTAAGAACAAGTCAGAAGCATTTGATAAGTTTAAAATTTTTTGCCAACTTGTTGAAAATGAAGTAAAAGAAAAGATAGGTACTCTCAGGACAGATAATGGGGGAGAATTCACTTCGAATGAATTCAAAAATTATTGTAGTGAAAATGGCATAAGACGACATCTTACTAATGTTTACACTCCACAGCAAAATGGAGTAGTCGAAAGAATGAATCGCACTTTTTTAGGCATGGCGAGATCCATGTTAACTTTCAAAAGGTTAAGTCCAACATATTGGGCGGAAGCAATTCATACAACTGTCTACTTAAGAAACAGATCTCCAACTACTTCTTTAGACGGAATCACACCTTATGAAGCTTGGTTTGGTTTCAAACCTCGAGTTAAACATCTTATAGTTTTTGGGTCAGTTTGTTATGCCTTAATTCCGAAAGAAAAATGAACTAAGCTTGACTCACGAAGTTTAAAATGCACTATGATTGGCTATTCTGATGAGAAGAAAGGGTACCGTCTTTTGACCAATGGAAAATTCATTGTAAGCAGGGATGTCATTTTTGATGAAACTGAGAGCAAAAGTGTTGAAGAAATTGAAAATCTTCTTCACAAGTTAGAAACTAAGGGAAGTAAAAGAAATGGAAAAATGCAAAGTCAACCAAATTGGTATGAACTTGATTTTCCTTCCTCTGAAGATGAGTCATCCAGTCCATCTACATCAACAACATCATCTGGGTCTTCAAGCAGTTCATCCGCATCTCCAAGCAGCTGCAGTTCTTCTGACAGTGATTCTCCACACTCTTCACCTGAACGACAAACATCAGTTTATATTAATCCTCTTTACAATGATGGAGACTTTACAGAAGCACAAACAAGTGAGCACCAACTACCAAAATGGGCAATTCAACTTTTGAAAGAGTAAAGCCTAATGAGCAGAATAAAACAGGTACCAGAAGGGCACATAGAAGTGAAGGCAATTTTGCCTTGATAGCAAATGATTTTACTGAACCTTCCACATACAAAGAAGCAATAAAACATAAAGAATGGCAACAAGCTATGGTTGAAGAATATCAGGGAGTAATTGATAACAACACTTGGAAACTTGTTGATTGTCCAACAAATGTTAAACCCATAGGCTGCAAATGGGTTTACAGAATTAAGTATAATCAGAAGGGAGAACTTGAAAAGTATAAAGCACAACTTGTCGCAAAAGGTTTTGCACAGCAGGAAGGCATTGATTATGAAGAAACTTTTTCTCCTGCAACAAAATGGAAGGCATTGATTATGAAGAAACTTTTGCATAGAGCTATGAAGCCTATGATTCTGATTATCATAATAAATATCATCATTGGATGAAGAACTCAAATTTGTTAAGCTTTTTGTAAACAAATAGCTCATAATCTTAATTGTGAATGTTATTAAACTAATAATTTTGGTTATGTCCCAATCAATCCTTTTGAGCAGTGTTCAAGTCTTGAATCATTCATTGGATCAAAATCCCCATGCTGACATGGATTACGGATTTGATTTTGTCATATCCTTCTAACCTTTTGTTAATATGTTGTTTTAATCGGTTTCCCGGATTTACAAGACCAACAATTGCTTCTAATTTCCTAAGTTTTCATATTACTAGTTTGGTTTATGGTCAGATACAAAGGGAACCAAGGGAGAATCAAGGATCTCATATGTTAATTCATTAACCAAGTCTTAACACTGGTCCTAACAATTTTCACTCAATGAATCATTTTCTCATTAGAACATATGATGACAGTTGTCCTATATCAATAGATCTTGTCAATTCTCCTTATAGCTCAAGTACACTAATTGAAATTTCGTTTTTCCAAGATTTTTTGGATTTTCAAAGGGATTTTTTGGATTTTATGATCGAATGTATGAGTAGCTAGAGATATCTTACTTAGTAGGCCCTTTTGGTAATAACAAGCCTCAATCTTCCTTTATTCTTTCCAAGAAGAGAAACGTCGATAAATACACCAGAAGCCTTCGAGGTTTGTATGACTGTTTTTTTTGTCAAAAAGGTAAGGTTGTTGGTTGGTTAAGGTTAGTTGTTACGGCACATCTTTTTTCCTTTCGACAAGAAATTCAATATTTTGTGCAGGCTATTCACATTCCTATCTTTTCTTTTGCACATAATTATATATTGGTTTTGATTATCAATAGCCTTGTATTTTCAATTCAGGAGAAATTATTGTGATTACACTGGAAATATCATTACACTTAACCTTGACCTTCTTGCTAATTAAGTTAGGAGTAGGTCTAGTTGTATCATAGTTTCTATTTTCACACTCGTCTTGTGTTTTCTCTCCATCTAGTTTATGAATATATTTTATTTTCATATTTCTGTTTGCAGGTTGCTTTATGCTTAGCCTCCATTTTCATGTCTTTTGGTCTTGTTTCTTTGTTTTTTCTTTTCTTTTTTGTTTTTATAAATAAGGGTTTGCATGAAAGATGCTCCTGTTTGGCTCAGAATACAATGTGGTGAAACTTGAAAAGGGAAACTGTGATGATGAACAAATCTCGACTAATATGTCACCCTATTCTCTTTTTGTTTTTATATATATTTAAATTCAATGATGTCTAAATGGAAAATATAATCCATTTGAATGGAAAGCCTTTGGTCGAACCATAAATCCTATATATATATATATATATATATATTCTAGAATCTTCATTCCCTTGAATAGGTGTTGGTAACTAAATGGCATTCTCCCTGCCAATCCAATCGAGTAGATAAGAGAAAGGGGAAAATCAATAGAGATAAAATCAATATCAGAGGTATATATATCTATATCTGAAGGAACAACCTCTCTTGCTCTCAATAATTCAAGATCCCTCTTCTGCCCTAGTAGAATAAATAAGTGCCTAAACATTGTCCTATAATAAAATAAATAAATAACTTCACTAGGGTATTATTCAGGCTCGTTGGCAATGAAGCGATGCTTGTGCTCTTGTAGTGACTCCTTTTGGGTACTGTCTAGGCCTATTGGTAGTGGAGCAACACCAGAGATGAACAATCCTACTCTGATTATCTTTAACTCGCATTATTATATTACTCTCTCTTGGATTGAAATAATTGTTAATTAGAAATATTTGTAAATGTGTTTACCCAAGAAAAAGAATAGAGGTGACTATATCCATAACCGAGTCAAATGGGAAAGCCAAGGTGATTCGTGCAATGAATCAATACTTATTAAAATATTGAGACCTTGAAATTATAGGTAAAACCTAAATAGAGAAGTTAGAGTTCTACCAATGTGTCACCAAGTCTTGTCACTACGAAAAACACCCTCCAAAATTGTAGAAATTTGGTGATAGAATTGTACCTGCTCAAGAAATTTAATCTTAAATCAAGAGGAAAAATTCTACTCTACTGATCTATGGAATTTAATTCACAATTTAGAACAATATTCGCAAACATGCAATAACAAAAACCACACATGCACACTATTTTTTCTAGGGGAACCCAAATGGAAAAAACACCTCAAGCCTCTTTGCATTAATCAAATGAATATAGATGTATTGCAATTTCTTCCCACTCTGAGCACATGTAAGTGAATAACCTATCTCTCTACTCAATGAGAAGCTTTAACCCAAACTTAGTCAATTTTTGCCTCTGCTTGAGACCCTATTTCCTTACACAAATCTTGAGGAATTAGCCCCTATATTTTAGGAATTTTCGTACAATTTATTACGCAATTTCCAAGGGTTAATCATTTGACTGCATGCAACACCTATACACTCAAACTAGTTTAAAACTTCTTTTTACACTGCCTTAGAATCTCCACCACAACTAGGGAACTCGAATTCTCTGCATGCACTAGCTATTTTGAGTTGATTTATCAGTTAACTAGATGATCACTGAGTTAGACTGTTATCCCACTGCACAATTGACCTTCCACTAGTTCCATTAACTCTTAGAACTAGTTTAACTGAACATAATTAGATATAATTGAACTAGATTACTAAAATTTAGCAATCACACATGCTTAATTGAAATCCAAGCCCTCTAACTTGAATTTACTAAGATAACTAAGTGAGAAGAGCCATGTCACCTTAATTAAATGCCTCCAAATTGTCTGCTAATTTAGAAATTTGAATTTTCTCAATTTTACCAAGTCAATGTCAAATTGAGCCTTTCTTGCTACACTTCTCAACAAAAAAATTGCTTACACTTAAATTTTGGAGCCTACTAAGAATCTTTTGATCTATCATTCTATGGTCACTTCGTGGTCATCTAAGGTTTTGTAAAGTGATAAGACTTATTCTAAGTGTTAAATTGACTTTATCACACGTGTTTTCTTTGATGAATTCACAAACACTTATATTTCTATATAGGCTTAAATAGGCATTGCACAACTCTTGAAGGTAAGTCTTGTGTAATCACTAATGACGGTGATTTTTCAATCCTTAAGCATAATGTACTATGAAATACATGTCAAAAATTAATGTGCACTCTCCATAGACAGTTTTCCTCACTTCGATTGCAATTATACTTCTATTTTGGTGAGTTTTCTCAATTGCTTCTCTGGCGCACCTTTGTTTTCAAAAGTGTCACTTTCACGTTTGCAATTTTTGTTTTTCTTGCATTCACTTTAATAAGTGTCATTTTCATGTTATATTTTCCCTGGTGTGTGTTTCTTTCACTTTCTTTAATCCTTTATGAGTGTTATTTTCACGTTTCGCTTACTTTCGCAAGTGTCGTATTTTGGCATGGGAAGTGTCGCGTGAAGCATAGTTATCGTTCATTTCAAGAGGAAAATTTGGTACCAGTTTGTCTTATCTATTATGTAGACATGTATTAGACTCATTATCAAAGTTTTATGCATTTTCATATTAGTTTCATCACTATCATCGCAAAGTATATCCTAAGTGTCGCATTTGGAGGAGAATGGTGTCTGGTCATCACATTAAGGGGATCATATTTATTCTGAGTACTAAGTGTTCAATTTTGTGCCATCAATTGTTCTGAGTGTGTGATCATGTTCAAGCTAAACCTTGGTTTCGTTTCTTCCTCACTAATCCCACACCTAGCCAAATTCTAGAAAGTTTCCTACCTGGCCAACTTGGCCTCATTCTTCCTCTCAAGAAATTTGCATTGCATAGTGGCAAGCATCAACATTGCATCCATTCCCCCTGGAACTATGTAATGCATATTCATGTCCTCCCAAAACTACGCATTGTGCAATCGCAGTGCTCAATCCTAGCCTCCATAACTATGTAATCAAGCCTCCCTAACAGTCTCCTTACTCACATTGTGTAGTGGCATGCAACAAGTTGTTTCCTACCTTATAGAGTAGTGCAACTACATAATCCCCTTACCTCTCTCTCTCCTAAGATGCACATTGTGTAGTATCAGTGGGAAAGCCTACCTCACTAAGCTCCTCAACTGCACAATCTTCTTTCCTAGGCCTCTAGAACTACACATTTCATAATCACAAACAATCTTCCTTCGATCCTAGCCTCTGGAACTACACATTATGCAATCCATGTGCCTTATTCCTTGTTCAGTACCTAGTTCTGACTCAATCAGTGATTTTCATGAAGCAAGCTAGACTATGAGTTTTTCAAACTGATGTTGCCTTATCATGAGTGATTTTCAGTTGTAAGTAATATATCTTGACATGAAAGAATGATGATAAAGGAGAAGGAGAAGGAGACAATGCTAGAATACACTTTTGAAGCGATAAAGATAGGTTGAACATTGAACACGATGATGAAGGGACACTAGATTGCGACAAAATTTGGAAGATCAAGATCATAGTGAAGACTCCCTATTTTTAGCCCCTTAGAAGGTGAATAAGAAGAAAAAAGTAGATATTTCATGAATATGAAGTATTGTACATACCTCTCATGAAGATTAAAGACAAAGCAATAAGAAGAACAACTTGGCATTGCCATCTCACCATGAAGTCCATGTCATCATTGTGAAGTTGTGACTTGTACTAGTCTCATCATAATGTCATGTGTGTCCATGTGTCTTTCCACATCATTTGTGGATGTAATGATGTAATTATTGAAAGGGTAGGAAAAAATGTAATATGTGGAAGTCCAAGGGTTATATGTGGAATATGAAAAGTTGCATAGTCATATATGGACAAAAGAGTCTTTCAGAAAAGTCTAAAAGTCATATAGAAGTCCAAATTTCACATTAGAAGTGAAACAGTCATGAGGGTAACTTGAGAATCATATAGGATATGAAATTTCATTCCTCTTGTTATAAAATAAGCCTGATAGCTCAAGAAAATACTTTTGGAGGCTTAGCATTTCGAGAGCTAGCCTTGGCTTCTCTATCTTAGCATAAGAGAGAAGATCATTCTTTGGAGAAGCAAGAAATGACCTAATGTTCCACTATTGGAGCTAGTGGCTCAACATTGTAACTTTGTACTTGGATCTGTCACCTAATAATCATAAGCTCAGTGAGCCAACACATTTTCATGAATGTATTGTGAATATTGTAAGACTATTCTTTATATGTTTGTGATATATGTGTTATCATATTTACTAGGGAAATTGAACTACTTCATTGGCTTTGGTACTTACTTTGGTGAATATGTGTTGTATTTGTTTTAATTTTCATTGTGTCTATGTAAACTATTTTGCAAGATAATTAATGAATCTTTCCTTTCTCCCATGTGCCTCTCTTAGGACAGTACTATTACTTTCCTTCTAGAGACACACTCTCTCTTTCCTCTTGACAAATCCTCATTTTACACATTTTAATTGGTGTTTCATAGTGTCAACTTGTTGATTTCAAAGTTTATGTTCATACTTTCTTATGTTATATATCACAGAAAAGAAAAACTTTAGAGTTATGGTAGTCAGATCGATTCTCTAGATGGGGCTCCTACTCCAAATAGTGTGAGGTCCAATAGGGACTTCGCATCAAGGAGACCCCATTGGTTAACGGATTTACAACACTATCAACATTAATTTATCTAAATTTTAATGTTCTTTACTCTAAATACAATTACCATTGAACCTTTTCTTTTGAAAGACTCTTATAAATGACCCTGTTTCTCATTTGGAGGGGGTAAATAACAGAAGGAGATATTTTTTATGCTAAATATATGCATGTACTTGTTACACAGATCCATTATTGACTGAATGACTTATTTCATGCTACTTTAATAAATGAATCATCTTCTTTTCATGTGTGTATGAAGCAGTATATGATGCTATGAATTTCTAACTTGATTCGTACTTCCATAACATCTCTTTTACTTAATTTCCTAGCTTCCCTAGTACTATATTATTAAAAATTAGGTGTTTAAGGTGTTTAGTCTTTAACTTGCAGGTTGAAGCTTCATCTGTGTGCCTTTGGAACTTCACATTGGTCATTTACTAAATAAATTTTAACTGCCAAATGTTTATTGTTATTTTATGGTTATGTTAGTCTTTTGTGTTTATGAATCAAGTCTTGTATCAAATTTATTTGAATTTTTCATTTTAACTCATAACAACTTATCAATGATATTTCTGATTCGATATTTATACTATTGACTCAAATTTTATTACTATATTGGTTTGGGAATCAGGAAAGTGACTACACTCATTGTATTGATTCCTGTAATTATGTTTGTTTAGTACATTAACTTAAATCTTAAGCATGTACTTTATCTCTGATTTTATTTTTATACATGTATGTTTTCCTCTTTTCTTTAATCATTACATTGTCTCCAATATTCATTTCAAACATATGAATTGTTTCTTTGGGTTAATGATATTTTATCATAATGATTTGTAGCTCCTTCTATCTATGGCATTAAATTACTAGTGACTACCCTCCTTTATCAATGACTGGTCTAATTTAATTTCTTATTGAAAATCAATGTAATTACAATCAGGGAATACCCCCTATGGTGTGCAGGAGACCATCCCAAGGCACCTGAAGTGGGAGGTTAAGGTCCTCATTGAATTTTTTCTTGAATAGTTTCCACAAGGGAGAAATTTGCAGACTAACAACTAGGTTCAAGTATGCTTGATAGTTCTACTAGTTTAGATTCATTATGAGGTTGGAGTTTTTGCTAAGCTTTCCCTATAAAATTTCCTTGCTGGTTTTTATGTAAGTTTTTAGCATTTACTATTTTCATGTTTTTAACATTCTGAGAATTTTTCCACCCTTTCTTTCTGACCCAGGACTTATTGTTGCCCTTTGCATCTTAGTTTTTGATAGCATATTTGTGCTTTATGAATAACTTCATCCATAGTCTTAGGGTTATCAAATTTTAATCATGCTTTCATATGCCCTAGAAAGCTACTTATAAAACATTCCACTTTAGCCTTTTTCTCTCATTTTTAAGGAACATACCTCAATAAAGAGGTGATTTTTTCCACATACTTATCCATGTACAGCTAAGCCAATTTGAGGTCATGAAACTCCTTAGCTTTGTCATCATAAAATCGCTAAGTTAGATACTTATCCTTAAAATATTTCTAGAAATTCTCCATGTGATTTCTTGTTCATCGACTCCATGCACCACCTTAACTTCCTCCCACCACAAGGTTTAATTTCCCTGTAGATGATAGATCACTAAATGAGCCTTCAAATTATCATTATATTCATAAATCTGGAAATATTTATTTATGTTTAACCATGCCTCTATAGCTTCCTTTGTCTCACTATCAAATGTTGGAGGATTTATTTTTCTAAATTCTCCTTGTATTTATGTCTTTCATCTTTTTTCCTCTTTTTGCATTTTATCCCCAAAGGCATTTCCATATTCTCACCCATTTGTCTCTCTATCACCCTCTGACTCTTTTGTATGAATTTTCTCAGGTATGTTGTCCTCTCTCCTTCTATATGATTCTGCTATGTTTTTGCTATCAAGAATTGAGACTTAATTTCTATGATTATGCTTGTCTGTTAGGCTCTTTATTATTCGTTCTTGCTCCTCCATTAGTCACTCATTATCAGTGTAATAACCCTAGTCAAAATTCCATGTAATAAAGATAATAAAGAAAAAATAATAACCAAGGTCATGGGACACATATTCCAAGTTGAATGTTGGGAAAAACATCCTAGTGTGGGTGTTCATTTGGTTTATTATGACTAAGGGAAATTGGAAAAGGTAATGGAAAAGGCTTTGGAAAGGCATGATGCATTAATTGGCAATTTATTTATGAAAATAATGGAAATTAGTAAAAAAGGAAGGTGAAAGTGTTAGGAAAAATACTGAGAGGGCAGGGGGGGGGGCCTTGAATGAGTATTTTTAAATCGTTAAACTTTTCAATTTCATATCCATATTTTTGTACGCAACTTTACTAAAGGGAACTCATGTATGGATGTGACTATTATGTAGACAACTAGCGTATATCCAGTAAACTTACTTTTCAGTTAGTTCATCATCTGTTTAACTTGAGCCAATGTATCAGTAGCTCATTAAACATTAAAAAAATAGTAATCATGTGCAGTAAGAATAGAATAAACCATCACATGTAAGCAACACATGAACACTAGGATTTTTAGATGGAAACCCAATGTGGGAAACAACCATCGTTGTTGTAATCTCTCTCTTCTTTTTATTATAAATAAAAAATTCTTACAATCTTGTACTAGTGCATACCCATACTAGCATGCAGGGACCCACTTATAGAAGGCTACAACCTTCTCTCATTCTCCAACACCCACTGGAAGGGAGCTCCAACCCCCTAATATTATTTACTAGCACCTACTGGAAGGGAGCTCCAACCACCTGATCAGATTTACTAGCTACCACTGGAAGGGAGCTTCAACTCGTTCACTGAAGGCTCCAACTCTCAACACCTTCATGGACCATGTTTCATAAATTTTCATATTGGATCCACCTTATACAACACATCACAATTGTAGGCCATGTTTCATCAAATTTTCATTCTGGACTCACTACCATCATTTAAGCCCAAAACCAAATATCAAAATTGAAATTTGATCACTGCTGTTGAAAATGCAACAAGATGATGGAGCTTAGTGAAAAGAAGTCACCTTCACTAAGTGGGACTGCAGGCTATTTTTGGTGCAACGTCTATTTTTAGACTATGTCTATTTTTAGACATATGGATCATGGTCTATGAGTTGCAGGATGCTATTTATGGATGATTGGTCATGTTGGTAAAAATATATCTATTTTTAGACATATGGGCGGAGTCTATTTTTAGACTGCCAGTCAAAAATAGAACAATCGAATATTATTAGCTCTTAATAATATTTGGACTATAAACATTATCTTATCCTCTTGCAGCACTTCAGTTCGAGCTACGGATGTGGCACATGCAATTGCCAGAAGGAAATATGCTTTTCCTATGGGTTAGCTGAGCTATTGCATGATGGAATTTAGTTCGAACTCAAGTGATTGAGATTGGTGGAGTTGATTGAGGAGTTGATGGAGTTCTGTTCAGTTTGACTTAGTTGAACTAGTTGTATTTAGTCTAACTGACAAACACACTAGTGATGAGTGGTGTGAATTAATTATTAATTAATTCACTAATTATTAACTCATAACTCAACTAAAGAATACATCAGTTAACTCAGTGCATGGACAGTTCAGTGGAGACAAGTGTTAGAGGTGGGTGAAAGGGTAAGGCTACTATCAGTTGTGACTATAGCTGTGCATGAGATTTGCACAATCATTGATTGAGATTGCCAATGAAGATTGTGCAATACAAGCCAAGGGAATTCGAACTTGAATCTCATCTATTCTCAACTTGGATTGCGCAGTAGAGGTAGGCAAACAGTGGAGGAGATTTGAACCCGTGACTTGTTCAGATCTGAGCTAGTTTGTGTGTAGCATGTGCAGATAGTACTGAGTACTTGTGAGGAGTATTGTACTATGTATTGTTACATTTTCTCTATCATTATAATATATAGATAGTTGGGGGTTTTCATCTGTATGCTTTCCCCATTACTTACTGTGTTGATATGTATGATTGATGTTTCAATGTGCGCATGCGATTTTTTTTTTAATTCCACAAATTGATGATCAATGGTAGAGGAGGTTATGTATTATGCATGCATTCCACATATAGTGTATAATCAGGATAATCTCTATGAATAAGTGTTAAATTATTCAAATTTCTACACCAATTTCCTTAGCCATAAACAACCAAATGAACACACCCTAGGATGTCTTTCCCAACAGCCAGCTTGGAATAAGTGTCCCATAAACCGTGGTTATTGTTTTTAACTTTCATTACATGGAATTTTCACCAGGGCTATTATAGAACCCTCCCCCTTGGGGGACACTGTCCTTGGTGTTCAATCACACATATAACTCAAAAACCTATTGAAATAAGACATACTTCTCATGGAGCTTTATAACATGACTCGATGTAGTATTTACAATGAAAGATATGCTCAAGAGAAGAACATCATGACAACATGACAACATAACACATAGTGGAGCTTTATATCACAACTCATTATGGTATTTACAATGATCATCCTATTGAGTTCCAATCCACATGACATCATAACATCATGATAACATAACCATATTGACATTACACCCATACCGCATAGTGGATCTTTATAACACAGCTCGTTATAGTATTTACATATAGCAACATCACCATAAATATAGATACCAAAACATATGCCAAATCATATACAAAAACATATATCAATCATATACTATTCATCATATCTAAGCACATATAAAAACATCATATAGCATATATCAAACCATTATAAAGCATATATCAAACCACCATAAGAAGATACCAAACCACCATAAGAAAATACCAAACCACCATATCAAGTTGCTTTGCCTCAACCGACAAACAAGGAAGTTCTAATCCGCCATCTTCTATGTAGCTTCATCAGGCCCAAAGTGCTTCCATGGAACTTTAAATTTCTTGATTGCTTGATTTCGAAGCATGAGCACCTTTTTCTGTAATATACATTGAGGTTGTGGTTGAAATTCTCGATCTCGTTCCACCTACAATATAGACCAATCAGTTACATGATCTACATCCTTAGCATACTTCTTAAGAAAAGATAAATGGAAAACATCATGGACTTTCACTTCCAGAGGCAATGAAAATTGATAGGATACTGGTCTAATCCTCTCAATGATACCGAAGGGTCCTGTTGTAACTCTGAGATAGTAGTAGGTCAGCTACCAGTGCCAGAGCATCTAAAATAATTGTGTTGGGGTTTTTGGTTTTAGTTTTTTGGAATACCAATGAATGAAGACAGATGTAGAATTGAAGTAATTAATCCTTAGGGTTATATTAATATCTCAGTAGAGAGCTGCTATAAGACTTTACACAGTGATATAGATCAAAATAGTGGTGAGAAGAAGACAACGAAAAAATATGATTATCATAGTTTTCAGACTGTAAAACAGAACAATATTAACTAGGAAAACCTTCTAAATTATGCTCAAAAGGTTCAAGGCAATATACGTAAGCTTAGACAAGATGCTAATGATTTATTAATTAGAGGGGATTGGCTCAACAGACAGTTCATTAATCCATTCTCTTAATAAATGATCACTTCAGGAGCTTATAGGAATAGATTGAGACACAATTCTTCCTACCTAGATATCTCTATAATTCATAAGCATATGAAGAAAAAAATAATGATTGATAACTGGAAAAACTTACAAGATAACACAAACTATGTAAAACCAAATTCAGAATCCTCTACTTTGTATTAAGGTTCTAGAAAGACTAAGTACATCAAGTGTCTAGAAAAGCTTCTTCCAAGGTGGCTTCCAGGTTCAAAGTAGAATTAACGGTCAAGACTTAACAAGCAATGAACAATGAATCTTGAACTTCAGACCATTAATAACTCTAGAAGAGAGTTATTTATACAATAATGAAACTCAAATATCCTAAAACTGATTGAGATTTATTCTAGGAAAGGAAATATCTTCATGCAAGAAGACAGGGGCAGTTATTGAACTACTTCTTGCTGTCCCTTTTATTCAGGTTGTGCTGACTTTGTTTGTCTGATATTTTCCCCTTTAAGCTTCTAAATTGTTTGAATCCTTTGTGCTGATTGACTCTTTCATTTGATTTTTATCTAATAATCTTTAAACTTTGTAAATATACTTTGACCCTGCTGAATAACCTTTACTATGTTCCCTTTTTCCTTTACTGTTCATTTCAGGGTTTTTACTGTGTTTTTCAACAGTAAATCCTTTAGATTTTATGTCACATGGTAAAGTAATTTAATATGATCTTCATATTTGTCTTTAGACTGTATGCAGGCTTTTTCTTTGTAAGCCTGGAACATAAGCTTTACCTGCAAAACACAGAAATTGTTTTAGAAAAACAAGGTGACAGAGAAGGTCTTCAATGGCTTTATTTGAGCTTGAAATGCTATTGGAAGGAGTCCATAGTGTATAAGATGGTAAAATGATGGTTTAATTGGTCGCAGAGGCTTTATGGATGGTTTACTATGAAAACAGGCAAAAAAAGAGCAAAATGGTGATTTTGGCGTTTAAATGAAAAAACGATGCTTTTTTGAATTATGATGCAAAAATGAACAATGGATATTTTGTCGTTATGTGGGAGGTGGTTTTGGTTTTCTTCTCACTGCTTTATGAGGCGCAAGTAGTTTTGGGAGAGGTCATCCGAAACAATCTGAGCCTAACACGTAACAATCGGGGGTCAGTAAATACCACTTTTCAGGTGGGTAATGCTTATACAGAGAGTCAACGCGAAATTTGCCGAGGGCCATTGGATTTGGATGTATCTGATCAGACAGTGGTGGAGTGAAAGAGTAGTACAGAGGATCCCAATGGTTAATTATAGCGGAAATGGCTTTATTATGGTTAAAAACCCAGATTAGTGGTTAAATGGAGGTTTAAGGTTAATTATGCGTTTAAAATGTAAAAACGATTTAACAAAGAAAACCTTTGCAAAACACATATGGCAGACTTGAAATTTTATTAACTCAGGCGAAAAATGATTTCGGGTTTGGGCGAATCGCATATCGCAATCGGATTTTAGTGGAGCAAAGGCCATCGCAAAGGAATGCAATAGGGGCTAGATGCGACGTGGGAATAAATCATGTATGATACTGCATCGGGTCTGGGTTCCCGTCGCAATCGGAGATTGGAATGGTGGACGGTAATGTTACAGCTGGGACTTGTAATGGAAGTAGATGCGATATGAATATGGATTATATATATCTGGACGGGTCCAGGCCCATCGTTGATTGCATATGGTAACCGAGGAAAGTCGATGCACGTTAGAAGGTTGCGATCTGCCAATATTGCAATGCGATATGAAACTACATGGTTTTATTATAAAACTAAAGTTTTGGGTTATTTTATAAAGTATTTAATAATATACGGGAAAAGGACCTTTTTAGGGGTTTAATACTATAGTTAGTGTTAATATGGAAATATAGACAGAAAAGGGGATATATGCGCGAAAAGGGGAAATATAGGCAGAAAAGGGAAATAGTACTAAGTATTATGCTTTTTACGGGTTATTTTCTTTTCATATTGTTATCACTCAGGTTTTCCCAGAAGTTGTAAGAAGGGGAAAGGAGGTCGAGGTAACCACAAACCAATCTTTTAGATACAGATTCTAGCCAGTCTGTATCCAGAGAGGGCTCTCTCTTTAAGTTTTAGCTTTGTTTTGAAAGATATTAGGCTAGTTATGAAGTTTTGGAGTTTTGTTGGAGTTTGGGTGGTGATATTCAATAGCAAAGGGATAATACTCAGCAGTTTAGGCCATTGGGCTAATGGAGTCAAGTAAGATGGCTTTACTGGACTTGGTTTCTTAACAAAGGATGGTTTTACAGAGCAAGATGGTCAAACAGAGAACAAACAAAGATTTTGAAATATATGGAATAATTTCAAAATGAGTGAAGAGAAGTTAAGAATTCATCAACCTATTTGAACAAGGGAGCTTGAATTGATTACTAATAAAGAGCAATTAAGTATTCTTTAATAAATAATCAAAGTGAATGAACTAGAAAATAGGAGCAATTAAGATTTCATTGTTTATTCTAATTCAGAATAAAAAATAGAGAATAATAAATTTTGAAGACAGAGTGAAATCAAGCATATTCTGAATTACTCCTTTTTGTTTATCATTTAGATATGAACAGAGATGATATAAGAAACAAGGAAAAACTTTAAAACATAAGGTATAGATGACTTATTGATCCGGTGTTTGATTTAAGAAATCTGTAAAAAGTCCTTTGTCTCAATTCTTTATCTAGCAAGCCATACGAAAATTTGATCCAATCAGCACTTTATTCCAAAAACCCAGTATTACAACAATGTATATGAATCCACACAAAATACTTCAAATGGAGAAGTATTTATACTAATTGTAAACTGAAATATCTTGAAAAAATATTAAGATTAGTTTCACAAATATCTCCAACGGTTTACATTAATAGAACTTAAATAAAGGACATTCAAAACTAATGAATCTATTTAGCACTATTTATATTAATTTATGGTGACAAACAAGAGAAATTCGAATTTGATAGCAACTCTTAGTTGATGATGAGGCATCCCAGTCACTAACTGCATCCTTTCTTTGTGCATTCTACCCCAGAAATTCTGCAAACTTGGGGTCTAATGATTCACTTGTATATCTCAATACATGATAGATATGTAAAAAGTGAAAGAGGTTTTTGTGTATAAGAAGTTTTTTGAGATAAACCTCTCTCTGTTTCCCAAAATTCGTTTCTAGCTGTTCACAATATTCTCCGCAAAAAGATGTCAAAAACATGACTTTGCACAAACTGAAAAATAGGCTGTCACGACATGCATTTATCACCCTCTTGTTAATACCTGTGTAAAAAGTGAGAGATTTTTTTGTAGATTGGCCTGTGAGAAACCAAAACCTCTTCCAGTTTCTCGAAATACTTCTTGGATTAGCCACAATAGTTTCTGCAAAACTATGACTTAAAGAGGAAATTTCTGAAGAATGTACCATTTTTTCTCTAATTTCATCTTTTAACTTTAAACTTCTTTTGACTGTTTTTCACTTTTACTTTGGATAAACTTCATTGTAGCTGGTGAAAGTGTTTTTATATTTGTTTAACCCTTAATTTCTTCATATTTACTTTTACTATTTATTGTTTACTTTTTACTTTTATTGCTATGTTTTTCATTTGTCTTTACTTTGTCATGAACTTATATGTTCTATTTTGTAGTTGTCTTCCCTATTGTTTATCTTCATGATAGATTATTTACTTGACTTGGTCTTCAATCTGATACTCTTTAATCCTGATACACTTTGACTCTTCTTCCCTGTGTCCTTTTACCTTCACTGTGTAGTTTAGGTTTTTACTGTCTATTTCAACAGTAAATCCTTTTAATTCCATGTTTCCTTTGCTTGTCTTTTAACTGTATGCTTTATTTTCCATCTCTATTTGAATAGATTTGATAACAATGTTGGAGTAAACAAGTCTTATGACTAGTATTAAGACAGTTTATCCAAGGATGTGGTCTTCTGATCACCTGTAAAACGAAACAAAATGTTAAGAAAGCATTGGTTTGCACGGGAGGTCGAAAAGCTTTCATTTGAGCTTGAGAGGTCTGTGGAATGAGTCCATAATGATTTTTAGGAGGTAAACCATGCTTGAATTGGTTAACAAAGGTTTTAGGTGGCACAACATAATACAAAGAAAATGACATTTGTTCGCTTTATTTCACAAAACAAAGGTTAGCCAGGTTTTTTGCATTTAATTGGGTGAATGACGTTAGTGGAATCAGATTGACATCAGCGGAGGGCGGTAAGCAGTTTGATCGCACCGCTTTTGGAGTTGGGGCAGTTTTGGATGGAGGGCAAGCAAGCATGTTAGCTGCGTGACAAGTGGCTTTGGTACAAGCGGAAAACCGCCTGGTGATTGCGAGTTAACGCACAGTGGTAAGGCGAGTCACAATATCGCTGTCGACCGTCAGATGATAAGGCAAAGATCGGACAGCGAACGGGTAGGGGACATGGCGGGTAGTTATGGAGCAGGCCCGACATGATAAAATGATGTTTTAATTATATCGGGAACATTTTGATTGGTCGGGGGATGGTTATTAGTTAACCGGGGGTTAACTAATCCCGTGTTTCATGAAACAGGGAAGGTTTAGGTTCTTAATGAATTACATATTAATTCATTAATCCTTTTTTAAACTATGACTATGGTCGTATTCAACCGGGGGCAGAATATATAAAATGTTGGGGTTTTATATATAGTTAAATAATACGGGAAGGGGAATATTTTTTTTGGGATTTATATAATATGTGTGTTAATCATTAATATGACTATGAAGTGAAAAAGCACCAAGTTAAAATATTTCATGTATATATTTAAACTTAGGCTAAAGATAAAAAGGGATTTTTTAGGTGATATGGTGAATTATTCCTAATTAAAATAAAATTTTTACTTAGGCTATGACTTTATGAAATCAAATGAATGGTTTATGGATGATTCTAAGTACTTGGGATTTTAAATCATAGGGCCGAGGGTCCAGTCCCTCCAAAAGTCAAAGAAATTCTCTAAGCCCCTTTAATTTTCAATGTCCTTAATACTTTAGGGGGAATTAGTGAAATTTTTTAAGGAAAAATGTGAATGGAAGTTAGTTATTTGACTTTGTCTTGCTTGAACTGCATCAAGTATAATGTCTGCCTTGCACTTGTAATAAGATTGAAAATTAACACATTTAGAGACATTATTCATCACAAGTATCATTCTGCAACACCATCTACTTACCCTACCTACTTTAACCTAGCATTTTTTCCTTCTTTATTTGGGTGCACTTAGACTGCCAAACCCTTATCAATCTTCTTTTTCTTTTACATGGCAAGCCTAACTAAGTCTACGCTTATTACATCCAAGGGCTCAGATTAAACCGTTGAGCTCCTTTTTATTTACTCTACCTATCTACTTATCTGCCAAGTTTAAACAGTTTGGTAAGATTTTATTCTCTATTCTACAACATGAAATTGAAAAATGAATGAGCCAAGTTTAAACAGTTTGACTCTTCATGAATTGTGGCAAAAATAACAATCTGCACACAAATGTTTATTGCATAAGAGTAAAAAGTAGTCTCATTTAAACTTGAACACTTTCCTGGTCTATTTTTGTTTGGGGTTCATTTCTTTCACTTTTTTGACCATTTTATTCTTTTTACCCTTTGATTTTTCTTTTAGGGTCTACCCTCTTTACATTTTTAAAATTTTTTGATTTTTTGAAAATATGGAAAACCTTTGTTGCAAGAAAGGTATGAACATATTACAGAGCTCATCAAGTCAATCATGAAATATGGCACCTATTGGTATAGGAGCATAGCACTGGCTCCACTTGGGGATGGCTTTTCCTGGTGGAAAGTCAAGAACAATAGGTCAGATGGCCTCCGAATGATTTTGGCTGAACTATGGAATCTTCTTCTTCTTGTTGCTTTCTTGTATGTATGACAGTGACACTTCTGAAGCTTAGGGCCTTCTCTTCGGGCTTCAACTCCAACAAGTTACTATCCAATCAACACCAAACCTTTATTCTTCCTACTTGAATCCCACTTGAGCACCTTGTAACTTAGGTAGGAATCTTCAGTCTTGGTCTTTTTATCAAAAATATTTTTAACCTTCTCCTGCACAACTTGAGATTTAACCTGAAACTAAAAGGTTCAGCAACCTTCAAACCAAATTAGTAAATCATCAAGACCTTATATCTTTTTGCTTGGATTCAAATCTTTAAGGATTTATTTCATAATCTACTGAAAATTGAATTATTTCAAACTAAAATCCTACCTACTTAGTCTAATCAACTTTTTGACTACTAGTTAGGTAAAATAAAACAACCAATGCAACCACTCAAGCATCATATACATTGGTGACCTTTGTTGCTTGTGCTTGTTGGTGTTTAAAATTGAGATCTTGCAATCAAATATATCTTTGTTAACCTTTGAGAAGATAAGGAAATTCCTGATCTCCTTTGTTGGATCTAGAAACTGTACAAAAGGATCTCGTAACATATATACACTTTTCTTGAAATGATTCAAACAACTATACATCTGTTGTGTATGACTTGCATGCCATGAAATTGAAATATCACCTTCATCTTTAACACCCTGCATGTTTTCAACTACTCTTTGTGATCATATTTCTATTGATTGTAATGTTTGTCTGGTGAAACCATTATTATCTTGATTTTGAGTCCAAAGTCTATTAGTGGAGAAAAATTATGATTGCTTTCATCATCCAACTTATTAGATATTGGATCATAAAGAACTTGGAAGGATTGCTACAACTTATTGCATATAGCTTCAAATGGAACTTCATAGATTTCTATAAGTTGTTCCTCCTTTTCTTTAAAAAATTTATACCACATTTCCTTTAAAAATTGAAATGATTCAAAACAAAGAGGTAGGGAATCATCTTGGATCATTTGATCATATGTTCTAGCTTCCAAGTCTTCTTCTGCAACTTGACATTCAATGGCATTTTGGGGCTGTAAATCTAGATATGAGAAGTCTTGAACAAAGATTTTAGTGCCCTCTAGATAGTTAATATCAAGACTTGTTGACATTTGATTTCTACTTGCATGATAGTTATCTCTGATAAACTGAAATGAAGCAAAAAAAAATGGTAAATTTCCTTCACTGATTTCAAAATTTTCTGCACTTTCCTCATTCTCATAGCTGAAATGAACAAGTTGATCACTATTTTCAAGCCGTTGAACCTGAACTTCCTTATTCCCCAAATTAGCTTTTGATTCCTCTGCAAGGTTAATTTGGATTTGAGAAACATAATCATCATCATACTGATCATATTTGGGCGAATCATCAAAAGAAGTAATTTCATAAAATATACACATTATATCAGGAGATTGCTCCTCCACATATTGCTCTATGAATCTATCTTCTGGTCTATGGTAGATTGAGTTGGTAGGAATTTGTTCATGAATATCAACCTTTTCCTTTTGTGAAATAGATGTTTCATGGTTATTTTGAACAAAACATTCAACTTTCATTATGATCCTATGAATCATTTCCTCTATTTGTTGAAAATGCAACAAGATGATGGAGCTTAGTGAAAAAAAGTCACCTTCACTAAGTGGGCCCGTAGGCTATTTTTGGCGCAAAGTCTATTTTTAGACTATGTCTATTTTTAGACATATGGATCATGGTATATGAGTTGCGGGATGCTATTTATGGATGATTGGTCATGTTGGTAAAAATAGATGGACTTCTATTTTTAGACATATGGGCGGAGTCTATTTTTAAATTGTCAGTCAAAAAATAGAATAGTCGAATATTATTAACTCTTAATAATATTTGGATTATAAACATTATCTTATCCTCTTGCAGCACTTCAGTTTGAGCTATGAATGTGGCACATGCAATTCCCAGAAGGAAATACGCTTTTCCTATGTGTTAGTTGAGCTATTGCATGATGGACTTCAGTTATAACTCAAGTGATTTAGTTTGGTGGAGTTGTTTTCAGTTTGACTTAGTTGAACTAGTTGTATTTAGTCTAACTAACAAATTCACTAGTGATGAGTGGTGTGAATTAATTATTAATTAATTCGCTAATTATTAACTCATAAATCAACTAAAGAATACATCAGTTAACTCATTGCATGGACAGTTCAGTGGAGACAAGTGTTAGAGGTGGGTGAAAGGGTGAGACTACTATCAGTTGTGACTATAACTGTGCATGAGATTTGCACAATCATTGATTGAGATTGCCAATGAGGATTGCATAGTACAAACCAAGGAAATTCGAACTTGGATCAGATCTATTCTCAACTTGGATTGCGCAGTAGAGGTAGGCAAACAGTGGAAGAGATTTGAACCCGTGGCTTGTTCAGATCTGAGCTAGTTTGTGTGTAGCAGGTGGAGATAGTATTGAGTACTTGTGAGGAGTATTGTACTATGTATTTTTACATGTTCTCTATCATTATAATATACAGATAGTTGGGGGTTTTCAGTTGTATGCTTTCCCCATTACATACTGTGTTGATATGTGTTATTAATGTTTCAATGTGCGCATGCGATTGTTTTTTTAATTCCGCAAATTGATGATCAATTGTAGAGGAGGTTATGTATTATGCATGCATTCCGTAAATAGTGTATAATTAGGATAATCTCTGTGAATAAGTGTTATATTATTCAAATTTCTACAATATTTTCTTTATCAAAATGTCAAGTTTTTCCTCTTTTTCTGCTTTCAACTTTTCTCTTCTAATTTTCAAATTAACTTCTACATCTACTACCATGTTCTGCATATGTTCCATTGTTAAGGGGTTTCTTTCTCTTAGATGAAATTCTATCTCTGAAATAAATTCTCTTGGGTAATGCAAAAGAGCTGAATCAGGGGGAGATATTATATTTAATGGTATTGAATAATAGGCTTGATTAAACCTGTCTAAAAATTGTTGTATTGTTTCATCTGGATGTCTTTTTAACTGATTATATTCTTCTATGATTATGAGAAAATTGACTTTGATTATCCAAATTTCAAGGAAGATTTTGAGAAACTGCTCGAGATTTGAGATGCTTGCCTCAGGCAGCGTTTTAAACCAACTCTTGACTTTGTCTTGCAAAGAAAGAGCAAAAAGCCTAATACTAACATCCTCTTCATCTACTTCAAATAAGTGAAGATAGTCTTCAAAAGCTTGAATATGTTTTTGGGCAGTGCTACCATTCTCTCCATCAAACCTAGGGAGATACTTGGGATAATCATTAGGGAAAGCATGGAGTGTAGCAGATAACATGAGGGGCTTATATCTATCAGGAACTTTATGAGGTACTGGAATATGTACAGGGATTGTATGATTAGTCTTAATTTTTTGATTCTCCTTAATTGGAAAATGATCTTCCTAAGAATTAGAAGACTATTGTTCAAATGTGTAAGGAGACTTTATATCTACATTTTTCAAAGGAAAATAATAAAAATTTAATCTAAAATCATCTCTAAAATAAAATATACATTGAAAACTTTATCAATGAGAAAGGACATAATGTCTTGGATAACAATCCAAGTTAAATTCTTGATCTTTTCACATCGTTCTTTCAGGTTCATTCCTTCAGTGGAGTCTTGATTGTGAAATTGCTTTTGGAGTCGCCAGGTGGATGATTTTAACCTTTGTGTGTCTGATCACTATCCACCATCATAGATCAGATCTAAACCTGTAAAACAATTCTGAAGAAAAAGTTAGTTCTCCAGGAAACCAAATTTTGAGTATTTTATGATTATTTTGCATTTTTATGAATTTTCAAAACAAATTCTATGATTTCTTTAAGAGGCTTTAGATATGAGATTTAAACTTTCTTAAAGACTTATTTGACAAGAGGAGATGATCAAGTATTTGAAACCAGATGTTCAATCCATAAATTAGGCCAGAGATAGACTAAAGCAGCATTCATTTACTTATACAATTGCAAAGCAAGAGTAGTTCAAAGGCTACCTAGCTAACTTCAGGCTCTGTCTGTAGCTTATAAGTAAACAATGGTAAGAAACAAATTATTCAAATCCCCAGCGGAGTCGCCACTATGTTATCCCTCAGGTTTTTCCAGAAGTTGTAAGAAGGGGAAAGGAGGCTGAGGTAACCACAAACCAATCTTTAGATATAGATTCTAGCCAATCTGTATCCAGAGAGGGCTCTCTCTTTAAGTTTTAGCTTTGTTTTGAAAGATATTAGGCTAGTTATGAATTTTTGGAGTTTTGTTTGAGTTTAGGTGGTGAGATTCAATAGCAAAGGGATACGACTCAGCAGTTTAGGCCATTGGGCTAATGGAGTCAAGTAAGATGGCTTTACTAGACTTGGTTTCTTAACAAAGGATGGTTTTACAGAGGAAGATGGTCAAACAGAGAACAAACAAAGATTTTGAAATATATGGATTGATTTCAAAATGGGTGAAGAGCAGTTAAGAATTCTTCAACCTATTTGAACAAGGGAACTTGAATTGATTACTAATAAAGAGAAGTTAAGTATTCTTTAATAAATAATCAAAGTGAATGAACTAGAAAACAGGAGCAATTAAGATTTTACTGTTTATTCTAATTCAGAGGAAAACATAGAGAATAATAAATTTTGAAGACAGAATGCAATCAAGCATATTCTGACCTACTGCTTTTTGTTTATCATTCAGATATGAATAGAGATGATATAAGAAACAAGGAAAAACTTCAAAACATAAGGTATAGATGACTTATTGATCCATTGTTTGATTCAAGAAATCTGTAAAAAGTCCTTTGCCTCAATTCTTTATCCAACAAGCCATACGAAAATTTGATCCAATCAGCACTTTATTCCAAAAAACCAGTATTACAGCAATGTATATGAATCCACACAAAATACTTCAAATAGAGAAATATTTATACTAATTGTAAACTGAAATATCTTGAAAAAATATCAAGATTAGTTTCACAAATATCTCCAACTGTTTACGTTAATAGAACTTAAATAAAGGACATTCAAAACTAATGAATCTATTTGGCACTATTTCTATGGATTTATGGTGAAAAAAAAGAGAAATTCGAATTTGATAGCAACTCTTAGTTGATGATGAGATATCCCAGTCACTAATTGCATCCTTTCTTTGTGCATTCTGCCCTAGAAATTCTACAAACTTGGGATCCAATGATTCACTTGTATATCTCAATATGTGATAGATATGTAAGAAGTTAAAGATGTTTTTGTAGATAAGAATGTTTTTGAGATAAACTTCTCTCAGTTTCCCAAAATTCATCTCCAGTTGTTCATAATATTCTCTGCAAAAAGATGTCAAAAACAGGACTTTGCACAAACTAAAAAATAGGCTGTGAAGACATGCATTTAACTCCCTCTTGGTAATACCTGTGTAAAAAGTGAGATAAATTTTTGTATATTGGCCTGTGAGGAACAAAAACCTCTTCCAGTTTCTCGAAATACTTCTTGGATTAGCCACAATAGTTTCTACAAAACTATGACTTAAAGAGGAAATTTCTGAAGAATGTACCATTTTTGCTCTAATTTCATCTTTTAACCTTAAACTTCTTTTGACTGTTTTTCACTTTTACTTTGGATAAACTTCATTGTAGCTGGTGAAAGGTTTTCATTTTTGTTTAACCCTCAATTTCTTCATATTTACTTTTATTGTTTACTGTTTACTTTTTACTTTTACTGCTCTGTTTTTCATTTGTCTTTACTTTGTCATGAACTTATATGCTCTGTTTTGTAGCTGTCTTCCCTGCTATTTATCTTCATGATAGCTGATTTACTTGACTTGGTCTTCAATCTGATACTCTTTAATCCTGATACACTTTGATTGTTCTTTACTGTGTCCTTTTACCTTCGCTGTGTAGTTTAGGTTTTTATTGTCTGTTTCAACAGTAAATCCTTTTAATTCCATGTTTCCTTTGCTTGTATTTTAACTGTATGTTTTATTTTCCATCTCTATTTGAATAGATTTGATAACAATCTTGGAGTAAAAAAGTCTTATGACTAGTATTAAGACAGTTTATCAAGGATTTGGTCTTCTGATCACCTGTAAAACAAAACAAAATGTTAAGAAAGCATTGGTTTGCACGGGAGGTCAAAAAGGTTTCATTTGCACTTGAGAGGTTTGTGGAGTGGGTCTAGAATGCTTTTCAAGAGGTAAACCATGCTTGAATTGGTTAACAGAGGTTTTAGGTGGCGCAACATACTATAGCGAAAATGACATTTGTTCGCTTTATTTCACAAAACAAAGGTTGGTGGGGTTTTTTGCATTTAATTAGGTGAATGACGTCAACGGAATTAGATTGACGTCAGCGGAGGGCGGTAAGCAGTTTGATTGCACCGATTTTGGAGTCGGGGAAGTTTTGGACAGAGGGCAAGCGAGCATGTTAGCTGCGTGACGTGTGGCTTTGGTACGGGTGGAAAACCGCCTGGTGATCACAAGTTAACACGTAGTGGTAAGGGGGGTCGCGATATCACTGTCGACCATCAGATGATAAGGAAAAGATCGGACGATGGATGGGTAGGGGACATGGCGGGTAGCTATGCAGTGGGCCCGACACGATAAACGATGTTTTAATTATATTGGGAGCATTTTGATTGGTCGAGGGATGGTTATTAGTTAACTGGGGGTTAACTAATCCCATGTTTCGTGGAGTGGGGAAGGTTTAGGTTCTTAATAAATTATAGATTAATTCATTAATCCTTTTTTAAACTATGACTATGGTCGTATTCAACTGGGGGGCGGAACATATAAAATGTTGGGGTTTTATATATAGTTAAATAATACGGGAAGGGGAATATTTTTTTCAGGATTTATATAATATGTGTGTTAATTGTTAATATGACTATGAAGTGAAAAAGCGCCAAGTTAAAATATTTCATGTATATATTTAAACTTAGACTAAAGATAAAAAGGGATTTTTTAGGTGATATGGTGAATTATTCCTATGTAAAATAAGATTTTTACTTAGGCAATGACTTTATGAAATCAAATGAATGGTTTATGGATGATTCTAAGTACTTGGGATTTTAAATCATAGGGTTGAGGGTCTGGTCCCTCCAAAAGTCAGAAAAAGGCTCTGAGCCCCTTTAATTTTCAAAGTCCTTAATACTTTAGGGGGAATTAGTGAAATCTTTTAAGGAAAAATGTGAATGGAAGTTAGGTATTTGACTTTGTCTTGCTTGAACTGCATCAAGTATAATGTGTGTCTTGCACTTGTAATAAGATTGAAAATTAACACATTTAGAGGCATTATTCATCACAAGTATCATTCTGCAACACCATCTACTTACCCTACCTACTTTAACCTAGCATTTTTTCCTTCTTTATTTGGGTGCACTTAGACTGGAAAACCCTTATCAATCTTCTTTTTCTTTTACATGGAAAGCCTACCTAAGTCTATACTTATTACATCTATGGGCTCAGATTAAACTATTGAGCTCTTTTTTATTTACTCTACCTATCTACTTATCTACCAAGTTTAAACTGTTTGGTCAGATTTTATTCTCTATTCTACAGCATGAACTTGAAAAATGAATGAGCCAAGTTTAAACAGTTTGACTTTTCATGAATTGTAGCAAAAGTAACAAGCTACACACAATTGTTTATTGCATAAGAATAAAAAGTAGTGGCATTTAAACTTGCACACTTTCCTGGTCTATTTTTGTTTGGGGTTCATTTCTTTGACTTTTTTGACCATTTTATTCTTTTTACCCCTTGATTTTTCTTTTAGGGTATACCCTCTACATTTTTTAAACTTTTTGATTTTTTGAAAATATGGAAAACCTTTGCAATAAAAAAGATATGAACATATTACAGAGCTCATCATGTCAATCTTGAAATATGACACCTATTGGTATAGGAGCATAACACATTTGTGCATCAATACTTAGGGTAAACACCTTTTGTGGGTTTTTCGGGTAAAATGGGATTTTACATGGGATTTTAACTTTTCCTAGGAAAAAAGGGGTTTGACCTTAGGAAAAGGTGTTTTTTATGAAAAAATGAATGAGTATGAATGTATGAAGGTAGGAAGGGGAAATTAGTGAATATAGGGATGAATGGGGATGAAATTATTAAAGTAATCCTTCATTTGCTTTGTGTAATTGCCTCATGAACATAGAAACATGATAAATGTACATTTTGTCCAATCATTAATCAAACTTCTGCAAGCTTTGCTCTACTTACCCTTTGCTTATCCTATCATTTTTTTTTCACTTAATAGGTGCATTTAAACTAGAAAACCCTTTTTCTTTCTTTTTATTTAACAAATGAAAACTATCTAAATCTACCCTTATAACCTCCAAGGGCTCAGATTAAATTGATGAGCACATTTTTATTCTCTACCTAACTACTGATCTGCCAAGACTAAACAACTTGCCCAGATCTTTATTCTCTAATTATAACATCATGTTTAAAGCATGAACCAGTCAAGATTAAACTATTTGACTATCACGGGTTGTGGCATTTAAGACAAGCTGTACACAACCATTATTTTGTAGAAACATAGTAGTGGCATTTAGACTTGCTGACTTTCAGAGTTTATTTGTTTTATTTTCTTTATAACCTAACATTTTTTTTTTGTCTTCATTTTTTAGGACACCTAACCTAACATTTTCTTTGACATGGACATCATCATCAAGATATTTTTTAAACTAAAATTTTATTCACTATTTTTATGTCCATATCCTAACTTAACATTTTTTTAAATATTCTATCTTATCAAAACCAAAAAATGTTACAACATTGGCTGCAACTGGGGACTGCTTTCTCCTATAGAATGCAAAGAACCTGCAGATCCATGTGCCTTCTCCTTGGGTTATGGAGTCCTTGCTATAAGAAAAATCACACTGACATCTTGAAAAGTAAAGAAAATTGGAGTATTTACAATGAAAAATATTTCAACTTCTCAGTATTGAATGTAGTGTTTGAGAAACCTTCCATTTACATAATTAGTGGAATATAGCCCCTCAATATTTTGCAGCACAAAAGTGTCGTTACCCTTCACTTCAACAATTGCTAAAGGTTCAAACCATAGATTGTCAAATTTGCCATGCTTTCCTTTCTCTTTTCTCCTGGCATCCCATCTTAGAACTAGATCACCTTCCTTTAAGTCCCTTTCCCTAGCTCTTCTTTCAAATAGGTTCTTCATCTTATTATGATATTTCATCAATTTGTATTAAACTTCATCTCTATTTTCATTAAGTTCAATAATCTGATTTATTCTTCTTGAAAAATCATCATGTTCATCTGTTGAATCCTGCAGGAATTTTAAAATAGGGAAGGCCAAATTGGTAGGGAAAAATGCATCTTTCCTATAGACTAACTGAAATGGAGATTTGCCAATTGATCTCTTCAGAGTAATTTTGTTTGCCCATACTGCATAAATCAAATGTGAATCCCATCTCTTTTTATTATCAGTTAGAGTCTTTTTTATTACCTTTACCAGGATTTTGTTGGATGACTTTGTAAGGCCATTACCTTGAGAGTAGTATGGAGTTGAATGATGTAACATAATCTGATATTTTTGGAAAAAGTTAATTACTTTAACACTAGAAAAGGTTGTTTCATTATCTATGACAATTTGAGTTGGGAAACCAAATATAGATAAGATATTCTCCTCAATAAACTTAATTACTATTGAATCAGTAGCATTTCTAATTGGAATTTCTTCCACCCATTTAGTAAAGGAGTTTGTTGCAGTGAGGATCCATCTATGCTGATTACTTGAAGTGGGGTGAATCTCTCCAATAAAATCTAATCCCCATTGAGAAAAAGGTGCTGAAACTATTGATGGAATGAGTAGAAGAGCTGCTAGTTTTTATTTACCAGCAAACATTTGACAAGGAAGACATCCTCTGACCTTTGCCCCTACTTTTAACAACAATTTAGGCTAATAAAATCCTCCCCTCAGAATCTTGTATGATTTTGCTCTCCAAGCATAATGTCCCTCACAAAATATTGTATGAAACTGATCAATGATTCCTTCAGTTTCTCATTTTGTTAAACATAATAACATAATATTCAATGGATCTTTCCAGTATAAATTTTCATTTATAGTGCAGTACTTGACTGATTTTAACTTAAGGGTTTTACACTGGGTTTTGGAGAATGATGTTGGACACTCAAAATGGATCAAGAAATTTACAATATCTTGATACCAATTTGACAAAAAGAACTTTCCATCAATGTGTATAGGACTGATTTGCTCTGAAGGTAGAGGATCTTATGGATTCTCCCTTTTTGGACGAACGGAAGGTTTTTGTGGATTCTCCCCTTCTACAAGGACAAAAGGTTCTTGTGTATTCTTCTCTTGAGGATGAAGGAAAGGTTCTTATGTATTCTTCCCTTGTATTTCTAAAACAGAATTGATTCAAAATACTTTTCAGTTGGATTCAGCTAGAAGCTTGGCTAATCCTTGACCTTTTACTAGCTTAGTAGTCTTGATAGTTAGATCAAACTACAGAATTTGAATGATCCATCTACCTGTTTTCCCATCAGTGTCTAGTTGGGTTAGGACAATTTTCACAGCACTATTAGGAATACAAGTAGTAATAGGTGAATATAAGACATACATTCTGAATGACTTTAGGGCTTGAATGAGGGCATAGGCTTGCTTCTCAATGATGTCATACTTAAGCTCAGCATCTCTCATAACCTTGCTGAAAAAGGCTATGGGTTGGTCATGGGAATCTTCATTTTTCTATAATAGAATAGCAACAAGGGTTGTTTTAGAGGAAAAAGAGAAAACACTGAAGGGCTTAGTATAATCAGGGCTAGCTAAGATGGGAGCTTCAAAGATATCCCTTTGTATTTATTCAAATGCATGCCTAGAAGTGGGAGCACATTTGACTTCATGCTCCTTTAGAAGCATGCCAGTTATATCTTTTACAATCTCTGCATAATTTGGAATAAACCTCCTTAGAAAAATAATATTGCCTAGAAAAGCTTGAATCTCCTTCTTGTTTCTTGGTAAGGTCAATGTTTCAATGGCAAATACTCGTTTTGGATCAATTACTACTCCCTCCTTTGAAATAATATGGCCCAATAGTTTTCCTTCTTTGACAGCAAACAAGGAATTCTTAGGGTTCAATGATATTCCAAATTTTCTACACTTGTCAAAAACATTCATCAAGTCCTTTAGATGTTTCTGATCAGATTTAGAAAAAACAGTTATGTCATTGATGAGCCCTAGAAATGGGTAACTATATGGTCTCATTTTGCCTATTGTTTCCATTTAATCCACTAGTCTCCATATTTTTGTGCATTTTTTTAATATATTTATGACAATTTAGTGAATGGGGATAATCACTTTACCACAAAGTCTAATGAGTGTTTATTGCAAATTTTTGGACATTTTTGGACCAAGACTAGGAATTTATGAGCATATTGGCAACCAAATTCGAAGAAACATGGCTGAGGACTTATAGGAGGGGTGTCTCCTACATTAAATGACCCTTCCTCGAGTTCTCCATCAACAGCTCAGAGTACAACAGCCAAAAATGATGATTCCAAGGCGCAGTCGAGTAGGTCTAGTGAAGTCATTGTTATCTGCAGTTTTAGGCAGCCGAGTTCCAAAATTTTAGGAGGACTTTTGGGAATCCTCACTTGTATAAATAAGAAGGCCTCAGGCCTCAGTAGGTTAGCCATTTTCATAGTCTACTTTCACACTTTTGTGCAGTGTTGTACTCAGATCATTTTCGAGCTCCTTTTGCAGATAGTTTTGTGATGTAATCATTATTTCTTGATCAATGAAAATGAATCCAGCCTTGAACTAGCTCTGATCTTTCTTAGGGGGCTATATCTCTTGGGGTTGGGCCCAACTCAAGTGCCCACCACCTCCTTTGTGTATTTATATGTTTTTTCTTGCATTCATGAAATAATTTATGTTGTTTAGGTTAAATATTACTTTGTTACTTAGGTTGTTTTTGATGATTAGAATAGTTGTTCTTGCTTCAGGTTGATTAGATAGTTTGTTGCAATAATAGAAAAAGATCCACAAAAAGGCTACCAGGAAAACCTTGATCTCCTTTCTCCCTCCTTGGGACCATGAGTTGAGACCAAGGCACTCTTGCTGCCACCAAAACATTGTTTTTGCTTTCCAATGCAATTGCTAGTGTGAGATTTTAAGTGGGAGAAGTTGATATCAGTTGTATTTACATGCTCAGATTTTTATTTGTTCAATTTCCCTAGCTTTCTTGCATAAATTCTTGTCCATAAAGTTATGTCCAACACTTTTTTGGTTTTTAGGTAAGAATTAGGTTAAGATAGGTAAAACTCTATTTTTTTTAGTTCTTACTTGGGTCAATTTTCAGAAGTAGGTGTGCAGCTCACTTGAAAAACGTTCCAGCTTATCATTCTTCCATCACCTAACCCACTCCAATCCATCTCTCAAGATTTCCTCCACTCATTCGCTATACTTTCCCAAACTACCCTAATTTCTACGTTCTTGTGCAAAATTGATTTCTTATCATTTGCACCAATCCAACCATCTCCTTCGTGTTTGATCTTCATTGACAGTGTCCTAAACCCTCTAACACCTTCATCCAACCTTTATTTCCTTTTTCCCACCATTTTTCCACCTCCAAACCTTCAAAAATCACTTTCGGCCTCCGATAGAACTTCCTGTAGAATTTCCCGTAGATCCCTTGTAGCCTTCCTGTAGAAGTTCATGTGAGCAATTTTTCGAAGTCTGATCACAATGGAAATCTGTAGAAGGGTACTAGGGACTCCTTAGGACCCTTCCACACCTTCTTCGTCATCTACAAAATCCAACTCCATCTCTCTTCACCACCAAACCTCTACATAGTCACAAATAGTTGAAGCACAAGCATAATAATTCTGCATAAAATTGCTCAAAAGTACAAAAAGATGACTCTTCCACATTTTCCTTCAAAAGTAGCTTGAATACATGTATTTTACATTGTCATTAGTCCATGGCATGCATTTTAGTAGTTTCATCCATTTTTTCTTGCAAAAGTAGGGCTAGTGGGTAAAACTAGGGTTTGCTAGGATTTGTGTTTCCTTTCAGTTTTCATTCTCTTTTTGCAAGTAGAATAGCCTCTTTTGAGTTAGTTTTCTTCTATCACAATTAAAGGCTTCTTCTGAGAACTCATAGAAGTTTGCTTGATCTCCTAGCGAACTTGTGCCAGCTGATCAAGTGACAGCCTGCAGTAAGAGCTAGTACTTGTGCATACAACACCATCGCTTCCAAGTTTGTTACGAACTACCAGGTTGATAAAAGTAAAGTAGGGAGTCCTAGGAGTTGTAGCATCATTTCTGCAATACTGGAGCTCACCACCTTTTTGGTGTCGTTGCTGGGGAAGCATCAGAGTATTTGTGATTACTTCTATTCTTCTATTTTCTACTGCAAAATTCTGCTAAGTAGTTTATTTCAGCAAGAGTAGAGTAGTTGTTTCATTTCATTTTTGGAAAAGTATATTAGACATTTCCTCCTTTCATTTCAATTCTACAATTTCATTTCAACAAGCATAGATTAGACATTTCTTTCTTTTGTTTCAAATTCTGCAATTTTCATTTCAGCACTCGTAGATTAGATATTTCCTACTTTCATATCAAATTCTGCAATTTCCATTCCAGCAAGCGTAAATTAGTCATTTCCTACTTTCATTTCAATTCTGCACTTTTATTTCAGCAAAAGTAGATTAGCTATCTCCTGCTTTCATTTCAATTCTGTAATTTTCACTTCAGCAAGGTTTATTTTAGTTAGCTGCAACTTGTTGTTCAATCCATTTCAGTTTTTGCAGGTACAAGCAGAAAAAGAAACACAAAAATTCAAAAAAGAGATTTCATTTCATGCCTCGTAGGAATAGGGACAACTTAGGAAAATTCCTATCCAACACCCCCACACATCACTAAGTCACCCTTCTCTCTTCTTTGGTGGTAGTGATCCAGAAGAACTTATAGATGAACCTCTAGAGATATACGAAGATCCTATAACAAAAGAAGAGCAAGAAACCATTCCTCCCGAGACCATGGCTGAAAACAAAAATAGTAGAGGAAATGGGGAGAGAATAGAAGGTACCTTTCCCATCTGAGAGACCAATGGGGACACAGATGAAAAACATAAGTCCCTTAGCCTTACCTCACTTCCATGGATTGACTAGTGAAGACCCTGATACCTTCTTGTCTGAGTTTTTTGTCCTTTGTCGAACCTATGACTATGCAGAAGACGAGCAAAAGTTAAAACTCTTTCCCTTTACCCTCAAGGATGCAACACTACGCTAGTTCATGGGGATACCTGAAAACACTATCACCACTTGGGCTCAGACGCAACAAGCCTTTAACAACAAATACTGGTACTACTGTAGTTCAATGGACACAAATGAAGAAATCTTTCAAATGACCATGGGGAGTGCTTAATCTTTAGAATACTATGGAGAGAGGTTTCAACTCAATTATAAAAGGGCTAGGTGCACACTTGACCCCAAATCTTTGAAGTTGGTTCTGCTCAGAGGAGTCCCTGAAGACCTTCTAGATACCCTCCATTTTCTGGTTGGGGGACACATCTACTAGCTACCTTATGATGACATAAAGACTGTGTTAAGAAACCATTCTAGGGTAGCCAGAAAAAGAGTTATGGGAAGTCAACTTTTAGCCAGCACCCCTTATCTATTTTATTCCTTAAAAACGAATTTGCAAATCAGATGGAAGATTTCAAAAGCGAGATGAGACAGACCAATTCCATGCAAATGGATACCTTGCGAATCCAAAAAAAGCAAGATGAAGCTGAGAGGGCTTTGGCTATCTTCTCTCTCAGATGCACTAGAAAGCATCCTAGGAACGAATGTCCATTGCACTCCATAGAAGTGAGTTTTGTCTGTGAAGAAAACCATCCTACCAATCAGTGTCCACCCTTACCCAGATTTAAAGCTATGTACCAAGGGGCTAAAGGAGCCACTGAACCACTCTACTTCATAAACCAAAGGAGGCCACATGGACCCAGACCTTACCAACAAGGGATGCAAGGGACATCCCAGACTTATTAGAACCCCAACCAAGCCACTCCCATGCCTTCTTTGGGTCCTCCTGCTCATCCTTCCTGGTCCACACCCCCTCCTTAGTCGTATCCATCTCAATACCATACTCAACCTGTTGCTCATTTGTTTCATTCTCACGCTCAGCCACAACCTCAGTGGAATGCACCTCAATAGGGGTGGAGGCCCCAATACAACTCTCCTCCCACTCTTTTTCCTCCACCACCTACTCAACCACAACCATTACCTCCTGCTCCTCCAAGACAACCCTAAATACCTTCTCAACCAAACCCGAACCCCAATAACGGACAGACCCACCAGGTGTATACTAGAGAAACAACATGCCCTACCTATGTTGTGGAGATTTAGGAGATCAACCTATGATCTGGGAAGGTCCTCCCAGATAGCCACCCTCCTCCTAAGGAGGATGAGAAAGAGAAATAGGAAAGTGAACCAAAGACCATTCCACCCTTTCCTTAGAGACTAATTGGAACCACACAACCAAACCCAGAAGAAACTGAACTTCTGAGAGAACTGAAACAGTTATGTGTAAAAATACCCCTTATCCAAGTCATAAAGGATGTGCCTATATACAACAATATGATCAAGGAGAAGTGCTTCAAACACCCAGGTAGGCGAAAGAGAGATGCCCCAACTATCAATGTCATAGGACAACTGTCTGATCTGATGTTGGGGCAGGTTATTTTTCTGAAATATCTAGACCCTGGGAGTCCTATATTCGATGTCCACATCAATGGCACCATAATCCCCCATACCTTGATTCATCCAGGGGCTGCCATTAATGTGATGACCAGGGAAACTATGCTTAAGCTCAACCTTCAAGGTTCCCCAAGAAATACCTCAACAATACTGCAATTAGTAGACCGCTCTTTCGTGACCCCTGAGGGGATTGTGGAGGATGTCATAGTTTTATTGATTCCTCGGAGTACCTTGCTGATTTCTTGGTTCTCCAACCAAAGGAAAAACTCACTGGGTATCCTCTCGTCCTAGGAAGACCTTGGTTGGCTACTGCAGATGCCTACATCAACTGTCGAGCTGGGAACATGACAATCAAGAATGAGCATATGTCCAAGTAGCTAGTCCTCTATCCTCCTGCCCAACCTCTACTGGAACATGATTTACCCCTCTAGTTGGAGGAGGAAAATGAGGATGAAGTCTATTCTGCACCATTGTGTACAGTAGAAACTACCATGGAGTTCCACAAACCAAGGATGATCTTATTGAGAATTTGATCCAGAATCCACCCCCCAGTGTGTTGCCCTTAGAAGAGCTGGTGAAAGAAAACCAAGCTAATCCTATAGTTGAGCTCTGTGTGGCTAATCTTACCTCCCACCAAGTCAAGAATGTGGAATTTGGCCCAGAAAAAACTTTGAAGATCAACTCATCCCTATCCACCTCTCAGGAGAAAGAACTGTGTAGCTTATTGAAGAATCACTTAGATGCTTTTGCTTGGAGTTATAAGGAGATGAAGGGAGTTCACCCTTCTGTCTGTACTCATCACATTTACATTAAGGAAGATTGTAAACCAGTTAGGCAACATCAAAGTAGGATGAATCCAGCCCTTAAGGACATTGTCAAAGAAGAACTACAAAAGTTGTTGGATGTAGGATTCATCTACCCCATCTCTAATAGTGAATGGGTTTCTCCTTTGGTGCTAGTGCCAAAGAAAAAGGGGAAGTGGAGAATATGTGTAGATTATCGGGAGCTGAACAAGGCCACCAAGAAGGACCATTTCCCTTTGCATTTCATAGATCAAGTGTTAGATGGTTTGGCAGGGAAGAAGTTCTTCTCCTTCTTAGATGGGTTTAGCGCGTACAACCAGATCCAAATTAGCGTGGAAGACCAGGATAAGACCACTTTCACTTGTCCACAGGGTATTTTTTCATATTAGGTCCTTCCTCTCAAGTTGTGCAATGCTCCCACCACTTTCCAGAGAGCTGTACTAAGCATATTTGCTGAACTGGTTCATGATTCAGTGGAGATCTATATGGATGACTTTATCCTTTATGGTTTTAACCTCCAGGAAGCTTTGACCAACCTGGGAAAAGTTTTAGCCAAGTGTATTGAAATGAACTTGTCCCTCAGTCCTGAAAAATGCAAATTCCTAATGACTGAAGGGACCATGCTAGGTCATACAATTTCTCAGCAAGGATTACAGGTGGATCCCAACAAGATTGCTATCATCCAAAGGGTCCCACCTCCTCAAAAGGTAAGAGATGTTCGTAGTTTTCTAGGCTTAGCAGGGTATTATAGAATATTCATTAAGGATTTTAGCAAGCTAGCCTCTCCATTGTTTGGTCTTTTGGGCAAAGATGTTGAGTTTATATGGACTGACAATTGTCAGGATGCTTTGGATGCCTTGAAAGGTAAGCTAGTAACTGCCCCAATCTTGAGAGATCCAAATTGGGCCCTACCTTTCCACATTCACACTGATGCCTCGAACAAAGCAATAGGAGAAACCTTAGGGCAAGTTGAAGAGAAGCTTCCTTATGCAATATATTTTGTCAATAAAAACCTATCGAGGGCAGTATTAAACTACACTATCACTGAAAAGGAGCTCCTAGCTGTAGTCCATTCCCTAAACAACTTCAGACACTACATCACTAATTATCAAACATTCATACAAATTGATCATGTTGCAATTAGGTATTTGATGAATAAACCAAATGTAAATTCTCGTATCATTAGATGGTT
The DNA here is from genome assembly GCA_000404065.3 of Pinus taeda. Taxonomy (NCBI): domain Eukaryota; kingdom Viridiplantae; phylum Streptophyta; class Pinopsida; order Pinales; family Pinaceae; genus Pinus; species Pinus taeda. Next base: position 107,283 of record APFE030274971.1, read on the forward strand.
ACTTTTATTGCAACAATTTGATTTGACTATTGTTGATAAGCCAGGTAAGGAAAATGTTGTTGTTGATTTTCTGTCTAGACTAGACCTACCTGCAAGTGAAGAAGGAATAGTGGATGATCAAATGTTAAATGAACACTTATTTTCTATTTCAGTACTCTCTCCATGGTTTGCTAATATGGAAAATTACTTGGTTTCAACATAGTTTCTGCCACACATGTCCGCAAAAAAGAAGACCAAGATCGTGAGGAAAAGCGCCCCATTCACTTGCATTGGGGGAAACCTATTCAAACTTGGCCCAGATCAGATTTTGAGGCGATGTGTCAGGGAAGATGAAGTCTTTGACATCCTCTTAACCTGTCATGATGGACCTTGTGGGAGCCACCTTGCAGCAAAGGGGACTGCTTTCAAGATTTTGCAAGCAGGTAACTATTGGCCCACTCTTCATCAAGATGTCAAGAGATACATCAACCAATGTGACCAATGTCAAAGGATGGGGAAACTGGCTCCAAGGGATGAGATGCCCCTACAACCTCAAGTGACTTTCGAGCCATTTGAGAAGTGGGCCATGGACTTTGTGGGTCCTATCAACCCTCCTTCAAAATAGAAGTCTTACATCATTGTGTGCACAGACTACCTGACAAAGTGGGCAGAAACAAAGGCAATCAAAGCAACAACCCAAGAAAAAGTAGTTGAGTTTTTAAGGGAAAATATATTCTACAAGTTTGGCTACTCAAGAGAGTTAGTTACAGATCAAGGGAGTCAGTTTACCTCCAATTTAGTTGAAGACCTGCTCACACGCCACAAGATTAAGCACAGAACTTCCACCCCTTATCATCCACAAGCAAATGGAAAGGTGGAAGTCACTAATAGAGCTTTGGAAGGGATTTTGACTAAGGTAGTGAGCAGCAGTAGAAAAGATTGGGAAGACCGATTGGTTGAGGCCACTTGGGCCTATAACACTACTTGGAAAACCACCACAGGTTTCACACCCTATGAGATGGTCTATGGGAAGAAGGCTTTGCTGTCCATAGAATTTGAATATAACAAATTAAGGATGGCAGCTCAGGTGGACCTAAATCTCAGCCATGCACAAAGGGAGAGATTGCTTCAGCTAAATGCATTAGATGAATAGAGAATGTAGGCTCTTATCCACTCAGAGGTAGTCCAGCTTCGAAGAAAAATATGGCATGATTGACACCTCAAAGAGAAACAATTTCAATCGGGAGATTGGGCACTGCTGTATGATTCGAGATGCAAAGATTTCAAGGGCAAGCTGAGGACAAGATGGTTGGGACCATATACAGTAGAAAAATGCAATGACAATGGTTCAGTCCTTATCCAGACCATTGATGAAGAAGCCATCCCCATGCTTGTCAATGGGCATTGATTGAAAATCTACAGGAAGCCCCTTTCCAAGCAGGAGTTCATTGAGACTCTGGGTAAATTTGTTAGTGAAGCAGGTCCCTGTCTCCACTCCACCCACACCCTGAGCATTAAAAAAACAAAAAACAGAGAAAAAAGAAAATGGAATGGAAGATCCCTGGGTGAAAATCTCTTGGAGGTGCCCAGGGCAGGCAGTGAGGGTGGAAACCTCCTGAATGTGCCCCAACTGTCTCAAAAAAAATGGAAAAAAGGAAAAAAGAAAAAAAGAAAAGAAGAAAAAGAGAAGGAAAACCTAACTTCTTTTGAATAAATTGCAAGGTGCAGGAAGGTCATTGCAGGATGCAGAAGGGTCGCACCAAGGGAAAAAGACATGGCCAGGTTGCATGCACCCTTCATAGTCCATAAACCCATCACCGTTATCCTTTCCAAAGTTTTGGTCTCATTTGTTCTGAAATTTCGCATCCTACAGGAAACTGTGTATTTTACAGGAGGATCCTTTAAAAATTACAGAAAGGCCAAAATCCATTTTAAAACAGAACCTGAGGGTTGGAAATTCGTCTAGCAATCTTGTGAACCTCTTTACCCCCATCCATCTTCCTATTTTTCCATTCCATCCCTATACACCTACATTCCCATTCATTTTATTTTGTCCCTGCATAGCCACATACATGAATTCTGTTTCTTTCATTCTGCAAACAAAAAAAAAAAAAGAGAAAAAATGATGACAAACAAAGGTAGCAACATTTTTACTCATTCCTACCTGATACCTTCTAACTATGATTTCTTTTCATTGGAGACCTTCTTCAGAAGTTTAGCCGTACTCAAATATTAGCTTGAATTTCATAAGGAGAAGCAACTACAAGAAATCCTACAGGATTCTTGTAGTAGTTGATCCCTTTGAAAAACATACTCTAGAGACAGGGTCAGCGTAGCAGGATGTATGAAACATGCAAGGAGTGATGTTTAAATGGGAGACCATAAAAAATCCAAGGCTGAGCATACAGAGTGCAAGTAGCAACAACAACAAGGAAATGAAGTGCAAATATCCGAAATATGCATAACACAACAACGACTTAGCAGGTAAGTGCCTAAACCTATTCCTCGATTGCATGAATAATATTTCAAAACTGCATGAACTCTAGGAATGGTCAATTAAATGGAATCAGTGACCAGATAACTGGCCACCCTCATTGAGTTCACACACCTTCATGGAATTCAGTTGAGCCACGTCCAAATTCAAACTACCGATCAGATACGTAGTCAGCACGTGTGGCATGTAAACTCGTGAAGAAGACATTCGAAACCGATAGTTGTGGCGGCGGATAATGGGAGTAAGGGAGGTGATGGTAGTTAGGCGGCATGAGGAACCATAATGACACTGGCGTAGGACCAATGGTCCAGATGGGGATAACGTACCCATCTGGCCACCTCATCTCCTCACCGCGGATTACACCAACAATTAAGTACAGTGCGCTCTAAGCCTCCACCACCTCTTTGGTTCATTCGCATGTTATGAAGCTCTCCACTGTAGTGCTTGTCTACCACCTTTAGAGCAGCAACTAGTCGTCCTACACCAGTTTTCTGCTAGTCTTTCAAAACCCTCCTGCCTATCGGGCTCTACAGGAGCCTTGCTTCAGTCTACAGGAGCTGGAAGATTTCTACAGGATGATTTCTATAGGAAAGGTAGAGAACAGCCTGTAGAAGGAAAACCCGAGATTTTTGTCAAAATTCAAGCTTAAAAATAGGTAGGCTCGGGAAACCTCTCTGCATATGACTTATTCATATAAGGTGGTGGATTAAAAACACAGCATTGGAATGAAAAAAGGTGAAGCTTAAAAGTCTGCCTGCATATTTTCCTTGAGTTCTACACAGTTCTCTGTTTTCTTCTCTACATTCGAAGTTTGTCTTTTTCTTTCTTATATTCTACTATAAATAAAACACATGAAACCATAGAAACTAGCCTGTGTGAAAAAACCGAATTTTCATATCTGTCTACTCTCTGAGAAAAACCCTGTGCTATTTATCCTTTGTTCTATCAAAAAAATATTTTATTTCCAAAATCAGAGAATCAAATTCAGGATAAGAGCAGTTTGAAACAAGGGAAATATTGCAATTTTATGTTGTGAAGAAGGAGCACACGGAAATTCCTCCTACAGTTCAGAGAAAAAAAACAAGACTTAGTTGTCCTTTTGTCTCTAATTTTGGAAATTGTTGTTTTTTTCTCTTCACCTAAGCGCTTCAGAAACCACTAAACACCATGCCAGGAAGTTTTATGAGGAAGGAGCCTTTGAACTCCAACCAATTGCATGAGCACTCTGAGGTGATGGCCCTCTTCACCAGGGCAAATTGGATGATTTCTTTGAACGAATACATGGATATGATGATGAGGTGACTGAAATTTTTTTGATGTCCTTAAGACCCCATTTGAAAACACATGTTATAGTTAGTTTCAGGGGTCTGACCCTAGAACTTACACCTAATTTTATCAGTCAAATCATAGGCCTTCCACTTAGGCTCCCTTGGAGCAAGGAGGAAAAAGCATTGGCACAGGTTTTCAAGAAGAAACTTTTTTCAACCTAGGGAGGATCCTGTAGAGGATAAAAATGGGGTTAGAAGGTCAAGCTTACCTCCTCCATGGAGTGAAGTCAACTACCACATAATAAAATATATCACTTGTGAAGGAAGGTTCAGCATAATCTATGGTAATCACTTCAGGTTATTACATGAATTGAGGTATGGGATGGACCCACCTCCAGTTAGAAAACTTATTCTCGCATATTTCCTCCTCCAGTGTTTAATAAAATGTAGCACCAAGCTAAATGTAGGTGTCCCAGACTAGCTGACCCACCATGGGCTCATCAAACTGTTGGTAGAAGATGCCTTACACACATATACCATTCCTATAGCTTGGGACATTTTCAGGAATATGTCTAACAAAGATGACATCAAAACTTTGACTGAGGATATCATCCCATCTGGTAGTGTAGAGGAGGAAGAGAAAGAGGAAATTGAGGAAGAAGTGCATGAGGAGACACAAAACATTCAAACAAAGGAAGAACAAGAAATAGTGGAGAAGCAGAAAGAAGAGGAAAAATCTGACAAAACTATTGCTAAGCCTAAGGCAGAAAAGAAGAAAAAGCCCACAAAAGGCCAAAAGGAGACTGCAACAGGCAAGGCAAGGACCTAGAAAGAAAAAGAGAAGACATTACCAAAGAAAACACAAAAAAGATTGTAGAAGATGAAGGGGAACAACAGTAGGAAGAAACATCCCCTGAAACATTGGCAAAAGAAGCAGCAATTGTGTTGGCTTCATTGAGCACTCCAGCGAAACAAAAGGGAAAAAGGAAAAGAGAAACATCCATGTATTTCAAGGCCAAAAGAAGCACTAGGATAAAGGTGGGCAAGCCCTAGCCACCATCAAAAGAACCTATAATAATTAAGGATGCACCTACTGAGAAAAAGGAGGAACCCCCCTCCACAATCTCTATCACTTATGAGAGAGGGACTCCCAAAACTTCCACCTGGAAGGAAAGAATCAGACTAATGGACACCAAAACAGCTCTATAGGAAGTTAAGACCTCTCTACAGGAAACACTGGCTAAGCTAAAGGAGACTGAAAAATTAGAAGAGGAGGCAGCAGAACAATCACAAGAGGAAGACAAGACTGAAGAGATACCTGAACCAAGCCCTCAGCCTAATTTGGGCTCATATTACAACTTGTTTGATGGTGCGAAGATCATCACACAGAAATTCGTTGTGCCCCTTTTCTTTGAATTAGAACAAGAAAGAGTTAGAACACACACCTGGATGAAAATTGCTAAATCCCAGGGAGTTGCAGATATAGGCCAAATGGAAGAACAATTGAAAGAATTAAGAAGGGATTTGGCAATGGTGAGACACACTGAGCGAATTAAAGGAGCCCAGCTATAGGAGGAAAATGCACTGCTAAAAAAGCAGTTAAAACAACAGGAAACTCAAAGGGGATACATATCACATATTTTTGAAGAGCAACAACTATAGGAAGGTCCCCTAGTAGATCAGAAAGCAGCAGAGAAACAGTAGCAAGACGAAGAGCCACAGCCTGATATTGAAATTATGATAAAGCAGCAGCAAGAAAGGGAGTCTCAGGCAGCAGCTAAAGTGTTGATGCTGAAGCAGCAGTTATAAGAAAGAGAAGCCCAGATGGCCTGCATGGCCAGATGGGCAATGGAAGCCTTGCAATGCAGACAACTTGCTAGATCTTATGCATTATATCTTAAAGACCAATGGCTCCAATTCCAAATTAAAACATTGGCCCAAAGGGGCACAATCCCTTTTCAAAATTATGGTCAGGTTATGCATCTCTGTGCTACTAGTTCAGTTGAAGATAAGGCCAAATTAGTAGAGTTTTACTTACACAATATGGCAATTCCTGATATGAGCTTTTAGGATCCGAATGCGGCACTGGGAGACCTACAACTCATGGCTATGGCTTCTTGGATGAGCCATGAGGAAAAAAGAGTAGTAGAAGTTCAAAAGATCATGGTAAAAGAACTAAATGAGCCCCTACTAATCAAGGCAGAACCGAAAGACCCCTCAACTCTCATATATGCTCATTAACACCTTGCAAGCAACCCTCAAGTTCTCCCAGATTATGTTGAAAGGAAAGCGCAAGCTATTTCCCATTTGGAAGATATGGAAAGATTATTTGGTGATGATTGCCTTCATGCTTGCATGAGGAGATGGAATACCTTGTCATATAGTTTGAAGATCAGGGAGTGTGACCCCCCAACCAGAATGAGGGAGCCTTTGGTGAGAATGCCCCTATACAAACAATCAATGCAAAACTCGAAAGCCAACTGGATTGGCCTTAAGTTCAGTCCTCCACTACTCTTAGGACTCTTGGAAGAGGTTAGGGAAGAAGAAGAACAAAAGAAATAGGAGGAAGTGGACAGAAAGGTACGTTTTCATGATAGGTAAGAGGACATCACCTCAGAAGCTTGGGATGTTAGGGAAGCTGCTAAAGCTATCAAGGATAAAGAACTAGATTAGTTGCTCAGAGGATGAGCAACCCATTCAACAGGGCAGTGATGATGAGCCCTAGAAGTGGGTAACTATATGGGCTCATTTTGCCTATTGTTTCCATTTAATCCACCATTCTCCATATTTTTGTGCATGTTTTTTTAATATATTTTTGTCAATTGAGTGAATGGGGATAGTCACTTTACCACAAAGTCTAATGAGTGTTTATTGCATATTTTTGGACATTTTTGGACCAAGACCGAGCATTTATGAACAGATTGGCAGCCAAATTTGAAGAAAAATGGCTGAGGACTTATAGGAGGGGTGTCTCCTACATTAAATGACCCCTTCCTCGCGTTTTCCATCAACAGCTCGGAGTACAACAACCAAAAATGATGTTTCCAAGGGGCAGCTGAGCACGTCTAGTGAAGTTGTTATTATTTGTAGTTTTAGGCAACCGAGTTCCTAAAGTTTAGGAGGACTATTGGGACTCCTCACTTGTATAAATAAGAAGGCCTCAGGCCTCAGTAGGTTAGCCATTTTCATAGTCTATTTTCGCACTTTTGTGCAGTGTTGTACTCAGCTCATTTTTTAGCTCCTTTTGCAGATAATTTTGTGATGTAATTATTATTTCTTGATCAATGAAGATGAATCCAGCCTTGAACCAACTCTGGTCTTTCTTAGGGGGTTGTAGCTCTTGGGGTTGGGCTCAACCCAAATGCTTAGCACCTCCTTTATGTATTTATATGTTTTTTTCTTGCATTCATGAAATAATTTATGTTGTTTAGGTTAAATCTTGTTTTGTTACTTAGGTTGTTTTTGATGATTAGAATAGTTGTTCTTGCTTCAGGTTGATTAGATAGTTTGCTGCAATAATAGAAAAAGATCCACAAAAAGGCTACCAAGCAGGCCTTGATCTCCATTCTCCCTCCTTGGGACAATGAGTTGAGACCAAGGCACTTTTGCTGCCACCAAAACATTGTTTTTGCTTTCCAATGCAATTGCTAGTGTGAGATTCCAAGTTGGAGAAGTTGATATCAGTTGTATTTACATGCTTAGATTTTTCCTTGTTTGGTTCCATATCTTTCTTGCATAATTTCATTTCCATAAAGTTTTGTTCAACAATTTTTTGGTTTTTAGGTCAGAATTAGGTTAAGATAGGTAAAACTTTGTTTTTTTTTAGTTCTTACTTGGGTCAGTTTTCAGAAGTAGGTGTGCAGCTCACTTGAAAAGAATTCCAGCTTATCATTCTTCCATCACCCAACCTACTCGAGTCCATCTATCAATATTTCCTCCACTCATTCACCATACTTTCCCAAACTACCCTAATTTCTACGTTCTTGTGCAAAATTGTTTTCTTATCCTTTGCACCAATCCAACCATCTCCTTCATGTTTGATCTTCATTGACAGAGTCCTAGACCCTCTAACACCTTCATCCAACCTTCATGTCCTTTTTCCCACCATTTTTCCACCTCCAAACCTTCAAAAATCACTTTCGGCCTCCTCCTGTAGAACTTCCTGTAGAATTTCCTGTAGATCCCCTGCAGCCTTCCTGTAGAAGTTCGTGCGAGCAATTTTTTGAAGTTTGATTACAATAAAAATCTCCTAGGGACTTTTTAGGACCCCTCCACACCTTCCTCATCATCTGCAAAGCCAACTCCATCTCCCTTCGCCACCAAACCTCTACACAGTCACAAATAGTTGAAACACAAGCATAATAATTCTGCATAAAATTGCTCAAAAGTACAAAAAGATGATTCTTCCACATTTTCCTTCAGAATTAGCTTGAATACATGCATTTTACCTTGTCAGTAGTCCATGGAATCCATTTTAGTAGTTTAATCCCTTTTTTTTCTTACAAAAGTAGGGTTAGTGGGTAAAACTAAGGTTTGCTAGGATTTGTGTTTCCTTTCAATTTTCATCCTCTTTCTACAAGTAGAATTGCCTCTTTTGAGTTAGCTTTCTTCCACCAAAATTAAAATATTCTTTTGAGAACTCATAGAAGTTGGCTTGAGCTCCTAGCAAACTTGTGCGAGTTGATCAAGTGATAGCCTACAGTAAGATCTAGTACTTGTGCATACAGCACTGTCGCTTCCAATTTTGTTACGAACTATCAGGTTGATAAAAGTAAAGTAGAGAGTCCCAGGAGTTGTAGCATAATTACTGCAATACTAGAGCTCGTCATCAAGATAAATAACCACAAATTTATTTACCTAACCCATAAAAGCTATGTCCGTAGCTCTCTGGAACATTGCTCCGGCATTGGTTAAGCCAAATGGCATCCTAGCGTACATGAATGTACCCCAGGCTATAGTAAAGGTTGTCTTCTCTCTGTCTATTGCATCAACATTCACCTGATTGTAACCTGAAAAACCATCAAGCATAGAAAGTCTTTGTGCTCCTGAAACCATTTAAAGTAACTGATCCATTTTGGGCAAAGGATAATTATCTTTTAATGTTGCTTTGTTCAAAGTTCTAAAATCCACACAGTCTTATTTCTCCATTTTTCTTTCTAACAGGAACTAGATTTGCAACCCAATTAGAATACCTAAGAGGGAGGATGATCTGGGAATCTAGCATTGTCTTAATCTCCCTTTCTACAGTTGGTAGGATGGCTGGATTTATCCTTCTAAGTTTCTCTTGATAAGGTTTTGCTTCTGGCTTCAAAGGAATCTCATGTTGTATTAATGAAGTATCATAGGTCTTTAGATTAGCATAAGTCCAAGAAAAAAAATCCTTATAATTTTGCAATAACTTAAGATATTGAGCTTTCATCTCAGGGTCTAGAGATGCACATATTTTGATGTTTTTGATATTTTCATTAGTTCCAATGTTAATCTCTTCTATATCATCTTCTGGAGAAAAGGACTGAGGGTTTCGGAGGACATCATTTTGATCAAACAATTTTTCTAAACGAATGAGTCCTTTTGGAATAAAATAATTAGATAATTGAATAATGTCATGATTAGCAATTTGAGTTTTAAAATCTGAAGTATCATTTCCATCTGCGTTTTCGTTTATTTCAGTTCTATCTTCATCAATTTGTAGAAATGAAAAATCATCTATTACCTACGGAAATGATTTCAAATGTTCATCATCTTCGAATATTTTCCAATGTTTCAGATTATATGAGATAGATGGCCTATATTTGACTTGTATCTGATAGAGTACATCAATATGATCAGGAATTTTAAAAGAACTAGCAGAGACAACTAAGGCGTCTGCATGAGTATTTTGATTTCTGGGAATATGAATCAAATTAAAAGCATCAAAGAAGTTTTCAACTGAATCCCATACTTCATTTCGGTACGACCTAAGTCTAGGGTGTTTGGTCTGGTAAGCATTCCTTACTTGCTTAACAATAAGTTCTGAATCAGTAAAAACACTTAAGTTTTGAACTTTTAAGCTTTTGGCTAATTGCAATCCTAAAAGGAAAGCTTCATATTCAGCAACATTATTGGTAACTTCAAAATCTAATTTACATGATTGGGTTATATTTTCTTTTTTAGGTAAAATTAAAACTACTCCAGCTCCTGCCCCATGTTTTGTGCAAGAGCCATCAAAGAACAGTTTCCAAATATCAGCTTGGTTTGGTTTAGGATTTTCAACTACCTCTTCAATTTTGACTTCAGTTTTATGTTGGTTCAAAGTTAGTTGAAAACAACCAAAGTCCTAATCTATTGCATAAATTGGATGGTTCCTTGGCTGGTCAGTTTTACAAATAGTATGTATAAATCTTACCTCTCTTATAATCTTAATTGCTCTCCTCCATAAACAGGAATAGTAGCATATGACATATCCATCTACAGAATTCACCCTAATTTGGCACAAAAAGACCTAGAAAGGAGCATTCCAAACTTGGGAGGGTTATATGTGACAACAATATCAAGTACTACACTTTTCACTGGAATTTGGGCAAGGGTAACCACTAGACCCTTGATCAATCCTAAACAGGGCACCTTTTTAGAATCAAAGGTGTACAGGTCATGGTAAGATCTAGTTATGTCGAGTTTCAAATGCTCCATGATAGATTTTGGTATAAGGTTGTGTGATGCTCCTAAATAAAGCATACAATTATACAACATGGAATCATTTGTTTTAAGAGTTACCTAGAAAGGAGGCACTATCTCATTTATCATGTCTGAACTAGGGCCAAAAACTACTACTAGTTTTTCATCTTGCACACTTATGACAACACCTTCAACATCAACCGAGGTATTTTGTATCCATTTTTTGACTTGGCTTTTGTAACCAAGGTTTTTAGAAAGCTCTGGCAGTGGAATTGGGATCTTAACTCTCTCTAATTCTTTTTCAACATTAAATGTAGTCAAAATGTTTTTACCAACGTGGGTAGTATCAATTGACTGATCTAAGGGCTGAATAAGAGTTGTTTGAGTTTTAGTAGTTTTGGTACAAGGTTCAATTATTGGAGTTTCCTTTGGACATCTCCCAGGACCAGGCCTAGGCCTAAAATCATACCTCTTGATTAATTCTGCAATTAAAAATTCAGAGAAAGCATGATATTTAGAGACTTGTGAAGCTTCCTGATCTTCTTAAACCTGATTTTTTTGTGAGAGAGGAATGATGGCTGTTTGATTGGAAGAAGAATCCATACTATTAATATCTTCAGTAATTTTCATAGTATTATCATTAGGTTGTTGTTCATCTATCAGTAGAGGAGTAGGAACCTGTTGATCATTGCTAGGTCTCTGAAGAATTTGTAGTGGTGGATTTCTTTTATACTGACCTTGATTTTGGTTTTGAGGTATAGTAACTGTTTGTTGTATTGTCCTAGGTTAGGTCTAAATCTTTGAAATCCTATTTGATAGGTTTCTAAGAAGAGATGTTATTACATCTATTTTTTAGTCTTCTGATTTAGTCTTAGAGGAACTAGAGGCTTCTTGAACAGATTTGGGTTTTCTTTGGGCCTTTTCTTCCTTGAGTTTTAAAGAAGTTGAGGCTGCCCTGTTTGCTTCTACTTCTATAGCATTTATTTGCATATCTTCAAGATTTCTTGAAGTTCTCTATCATATCATAACAACAAAGTCATCATTAAAAGCTTTAGAAAATCTAGACTTAGCTGCTGCTACAAGAGGCTTACAGCCAACAGGCATTTTGTGATAGAGTTTATTGAATCTTTTGATAAAATCTGATACTAGTTCACCGAAGTTCCATTTAATCTCTTCAAATTTTGTGAGGAAGTAAAGAGGATCCTTTTTCACACCCCATTGATTTTTAAATATGGTTGTAAGCTCTTCCCAATTTCTAACGGAAGCTGCGGGTAACTGCCTAAACCAAATCCTCACATTTTCTTCAAGTGATTGTACAAACAATCTCATATAAATGTTTTCTTGTTCAATATTCATGTTGTCTACAAAGTCAAGGAAAGCTTGAAGATGGTCCTCAGCTGAGGGACCAGTTTCTCCATTGTACTTGGGAAGGTATTTTAAGTATCCAGCTGGGAATGCATCAAGGTTATTAGGTAAGACTAAGGCAGCATATCTAGCTTGTACAATAGGTTGGAAATCCATGACATAAGGTGGTATATGAGGTTGTCCAGGTGGAGTATGAGGTGTTTGTGTGGATGTAGAGGATGAAGAAGAAGTAGAGGAAGAATATGGTGATTGAGGGGTTGGTGAACTAGTTGGAGGTGGAGGAGGAGATCTCCTGAAAATTTTCAAAGGAGTCTTAAGAACTAGCTTTGGGACCTATAAAGGAATACCTTCTTTTTTTTCAAAAAGAGCTTTCGTATATATAAAGAAGGTTTCCTCAAATTTTTTAGAAGAAGAAGCTTCAGGTCGGTCAAAAATGGAAGGAAATGGATAGGTGGTAGGGGATATGAAACTTGTGGGTTTATATTCTGGTAGATCAACACCCAACTCAGATTCAGTTTTAGGTGATCCTAGTGGTAATGTGGATATTGGATGAGATTCTAATGAATGAATAAGGTAGGCTAATTTAAAATTAACTCCTCTATTTAGAAGTTCAGCAACCCTAGGTGATAAATGGGAGTAATCGGGATCAGATGGGATATTACTATAGGGGTCAAATGATTCTAATTCTTTAGACTGTAGGACTGAAGAGGAAGAAGAAGATGGTTGGTGTCCCCTTTTAGAACTAGATTTTCTCAAAAGCCTTTTAGGATCTAACAGAGGACCATGTCAACTTCTGAACGAGATCTGGTATGTTTAAAAGGTGCCAGCATGGAAGTGTGGAGTCGCCTAGGTGAATGATTTTAACCTTTCTAAACCTTTAATCACCTTTAAAGGAAAAGAATGAATGAATATCATTGTCCCAAGGGAAACTTAAATGAAATTTGAATCCCTGGCAACGGCGCCATTTTGATGTTGTACCTCTGAGATAGTAGTAGGTCAGATACCAATGCCAGAGCATCTAAAATAATTGTTTTGGGGTTTTTGATTTTAGTTTTTTGGAAGACTAATGAATGAATAAAGATGTAGAATCGAAGTAATTAATCCTTTGGGATATATTAATATCTCAACAGAGGGCTGCTATAATAATTTACACAGTGATATAGATCAAAATAGTGGTGAAAAGAAGACAACAAAAAATATGATTTTCACAGTTTCCAAACTGTAAAACAGAACAATCATAAGTAGTAAAACCTTCTAAACTACGTTCGAAAGGTTCAAGGTAGTATACTTAAGCTTACACAAAATGCTAATGATTTATTGAATAGAGCAGATTAGCTAATCAGACGGTTCATTAATCCATTCTCTTAATAGATGATCACTTTAGGAGCTTATAGGAATAAATTCAGACACAATTCTTCCTACCTAGATATCTCTATAATTCATAAGCATATGAAGAAAAACATAATGATTGATAACTAGAAAAAATTACAGAATAACACAAACTATGTAAAACCAAATTCAGAATCCTCTGCTTTGTATTAAGGTTCCAGAAAGATTGATTCCGTCAAGTGTTTAGAAAATATTCCTTCAAAGGTGGCTTCCAAGTTCAAAGTAGAATTAACATTCAAGACTTAACAAGCAATGAACAATGAATCTTGAACTTTGAACCATTAATAACTCGAGAAAGGAGTTGTTTATACAATAATGAAACTAAAAAACATCCTAAAACTGATTGACATTTATTCTAGGAAAGGAAAGATCTTCATGCAAGAAGATAGGGGCAGCTTTTCAACTACTTCTTGTTGTCCCATTTATTCAGGTTGTGCTGGCTTTGTTTGTCTGATATTTTTCCCTTTAAGCTGCTAAATTGTTTGAATCCTTTGCGCTTATTGACTCTTTCATTTGATTTTTGTCTGATACTCTTTAAACTCTGTAAATATCCTTTGACCTTGTTGAATAACCTTTACTGTGTTCCTTTTTCCTTTACTGTTCATTTCAGGATTTTTACTGTGTTTTTCAACAATAAATCCTTTAGATTTTATGTCACATGGTAAAGTAATTTAATATGATCTTCATATTTCTCTTCAAATTGTATGTAGGCTCTTTCTTTGTAAGCCTGGAACAGAAACTTTACCTGCAAAACACAGAAATTGTTTAAGAAAAACAAGGTGATAGAGAGCATCTTCAATGGCTTTATTTGACCTTGAAATGCTATTGGAAGGAGTCCATAGCGTATCAGAAGGTAAAATTATGGTTTAATTGGTTGCAGAGGCTTTATGGAGCATTTACTGTGAAAACAGGTGAAAACAGAGGAAAATGGTGATTTTGGCATTTAAACAAAAAAATAGTTCTTTTTTTAATTATGACACAAAAATGAGCAGTGACTATTTTGTCATTATGTAGGAGGTGGTTTTGGTTTTCTTCACAATGCTTTATAAGGCGTGGGAAGTTTTGGAAAAGTTCACTCGAAACAATCTTAGCTTGACATGTAGCAATGGGGGGTCAATGAATACCACTTTTCAGGTGGGTAATGCCCATACAGAGAGTCATCCCGAAATTTGTTGAGGGTCGTTGGATTTGGATGTATGTGATCAGACGGTGGTGGAGTGAAAGAGTAGTACCGAGGGTCCCAGTGGCTAATTATGGCGCAATGGCTTTATTATGGTTAAAAACCCAGGTTAGTGGTGAAATGGAGGTTTAAGGTTAATTCGTTTAAATCGTAAAAACAATTTAACAAAGAAAACCTTTGCAAAACACATATGGTGGACTTGAAATTTTATTAACTTGGGCAGATAATGATATCAGTTCTGGGTTAATCGCATATTGCAATCAGAGTTTAGCGAAGGAAGGCCCATCACAAAGGAATGTGATAAGGGCTGGATGCGACATGGGAATAAATCATGTATGATACTACATCGGGTCCGGGTTCCCATCGCAATCGAAGATCGCAATGGCGTAGGGTAATGTTACAGTTGGGACTTGCGATGGAGTCAGATGTGATATGAATAGGGATTATAATATATATTTTGTCATGTTTAGGCCCATCATTGATCGCATATCGCAATTAGGGAAAGTGGACACACGTTGAAAGGTTGTGATCTGCCAATATTGCGATGTGATATGAAAATACATAGTTTTATTATAAAACTAAGGTTTCGGGTTATTTTATAAAGGAGTTAATAATATATGAGAAAAGGACATTTTTAGGGATTTAATACTATAGTTAGTGTTAATATGGAAATATAGGCGGAAAAGGGGAAATATAGGTGGAAAAGGGAAATAGTACTAAGTATTATGCTTTTTACGGGTTATTTTCTTTTCATATGTGCATCAATACTTAGGGTAAACACTTTTGTGGGTTTTTCAGGTAAAAGAGGATTTTACATGGGATTTTCACTTTTCCTAGGTAAAAAGGGTTTTGACCTTAGGAAAATGGATTTTTTTATGAAAAAATGAATGAATATGAATGTATGAAGGTAGGAAGGGGAAATTAGTGAATATAGGGATGAATGGGGATGAAATTAGTAAAGTAATCCTTCATTTTCTTTGTGTAATTGCCTCATGGACATAGAAACATGATAAATGTACGTTTTTTCCAATCAATAATCAAACTTCTGCAAGCTTTTCTCTACTTACCCTTTGCTTATCCTATCATTTTTTCTTCACCTAATGGGTGCATTTAAACTAGAAAACCCTTTTCCTTTCTTTTTATTTAACAAAAGAAAACTATCTAATTTTTACCCTTATAACCTCCAAGGGCTCAGATTAAACTGATGAGCACCTTATTATTCTCTACCTAACTACTGATCGTCCAAGATTAAACAGTTTGGCTAGATCTTTATTCTCTAACTATAACATCAAATTTAAAGCATGAAGTAGTGAAGATTAAACTATTTGACTGTCATGGGTTGTGGCAGTTAAGACAAGCTGCACACAACCATTATTTTGCAGAAACATAGTAGTGGCATTTAGACTTTCTCACTTTCAGAGTTTATTTGTTTTCATTTCTTTCTAACCTAGCATTTTCTTTTTGTTTTCATTTTTTATGACATCTAACCTAACATTTTCTTTGACATGGACATCATCATCAAGATATTTTCTAAAATAACATTTTATTCACTATTGTTATGTCCATATCCTAACTTAACATTTTTTTAAATATTCTATCTTATCAAAACCAAAAAATGCTTCAACATGTCCACAAAACTGTGGTGCCATCTTGGCACATGATCCAATCCACATGGAGATCTTCTTTGGTTTGATGCACAAGTAAACCTGTTCCCTAACCTGGAACTCCTTGAACAACATGATCCTATAACTCTCCTACCTATCCTATGCTTCCTTTAGATTCTTCTTGATCACTTGCATCTCCTATTCTATGTCTGCCAACGTATTTGGTCCAATCAATACTCTACTAACAGGATCACTCCAACTAATGGGAGTGTTACAAATCCTCCCATAAAATGCCTCAAAAGGATTCATTGTCAAGGTCTCCTAATAATTCATTTTTGTATGCGAACTCTACCAAAGGGAGATACTCTTCCCACTTCTATTGTTGATGCATCAGATAAATCCTCTGCATGTCCTCTATGTCTTTCCATCCATCTACGGATGATAAGTTGTGTTGAAGGCCAACTCTATTCCCAAACCTGCAAATAACTCCTTGCAAAACTTGGAAGTGAACTTCACATCCCTCTATGATACAATCTTATTTGGAACACCGATTAGTCTAACCACATCCCTGATGAATACTTATGCCTAGTTGGGAATGTAGTCTTCACCAGAATAAAGTGTGAAACCTTTGTTAACCTATCCACAATGACCATGATGGAATCATGTGTCTTCACTGTCATTGGCAACCCTATGATGAAATCCATGGAAATAACTTTCCATTTCCATTATGGAATTGTGATCGGCTATACAATCCACCTAGATGTTTACACTTTTCTTTCACTCACTGATAATCAAAACTTCTCACCACAAACTCTGCTGCATCCCTCTTCCAATTCGGCCAATAATAATGTTTCTTCACCTATGTCAGTGTCTTCTGATATCTTGGGTGACTCGAATATGGTTTTTCATGAAACTACCTCAAGATCACCTTCTTAAGCTCACTGCTATCTGGTACGTATATCTTATCTAGTAACCTGACCAATCCATCTGTTGTAAGATGATAGTCCACGCTCTATGCACCTGCACCTGCACCTGTACATGTACGTGTATGTGTACGTGTATCCATACTATCACCTATACCTGGACCACTACCGATACATGTACCAGCACTTGTACCTCCACATGTACCTGTAATATCACTTGTATCCATACTAGCATCCTACTACAGCCTATGCACAATCTCCATATTCTTGACATCCTACTGACCTAGCTACAAGTTCCTATCCTATAAATTTGTCCCATAAGAGCTCATAGCTACTAAGTGATGTATCTATATCCATCTACTAAGAGCATCTGCCACCCTGTTCTCCTTACCTTTTATGTACTTGATCTCGAAATAAAAATTGCTAATCGTGGCCACCCATCTAACATGCATGGCATTTAGATTCGGCTAGTCAAACAAATACATCAACCCAATGTGATCACTCATAAGCACAAACTGCCTACCAAGAATATAGTGCCTCCACATCTTCAATGTGTGTATAATCGCTGCCAACTTGAGATCATGCATGGGATAGTTTTGCTCATGATCGTTTAGGTTTTGTGACTCACAGCATACCACCTGTCCATCCTGCATAAGGACTCCACCAAGCCCTCTCTTGCAAGCATATGTATATACCACAAATTCCTTGTCTAGATATACAATTTGTAGAACTGGTGCATGTGTCAACAACTACTTAAGCTTCTCAAAGCTAGCTTCACACTCTTTTATAATGATGTAATGGGATAAGAAATACATGAGAAGTTCTTGATGAACCCCGTGTAATAGCCTGCCAAACCCATGAAATATCTCACTTCATCCACATTCTTAGGAGCCACCCACTCCATGATGACCCTTATCTTCTCTAGATCTACTGTAATGCCCTCCTTGGAGACCACATGCCCTAAGTATTTTACCTCAATATAAAAGAAATTGCACTCACTGAGCTTAGCATACAACTAATGCTCTCTCAATAACCTCAATATTGTTGCTAAGTGATCGGCGTGTTCTTCCTCATTTTTAGAATATACAAGTATATCATCAATTCACACAATAACAAACTTATCCAAATATGGACACAACACACTATTCATCAAACACATGAATGTAGCTAGAGCATTAGTTAAGCCAAATGGAACATCAAAAAAATCATAATACCCATACCTGATCCTAAACACAGTCTTGTAAATTTCCTCCTCTTTGATGCATATCTAATGATATATAGATTTCAAGTCAATCTTCAAGAACAATGTTGCTCCCTTCAATTGATCGAATAAGTTATCAATCCTCGGCAAAGGGTACATGTTCTTGATAGTCACTTTGTTCAACTACCTGTAATCAATGCATAATCTGAGAGTACGATCTTTCTTCCTCACAAATAAGATTGGTGCACCCCAAGGTGATATACTTGGCCTAATATATCCTTTGCCCAACATTTCCTTCATATGCAACTTTAACTAAACCAGCTCAGATGTGCTCATCTTGTAATGTTCTTTTGATGTTGGAGTTTCCCCTCGCACTAACTCAATAGAAAATTATACCCCCCTATGAGGTGGAAAATCTATAATGTTAACAATAAATACATCCTGAAACTACTCCAAAACTGGGTACTTTTTCAACACATCCGCATCCTGGTCCTCCTTAACCATATCACTAGAAATGTGTACTTCAAACAATTCGTACCCTTTCCTGCAACTATGCTTTTCTTACATAGTTGTCACCATCCTAACTAATGTGGATTTCTTCTTACCTTGCAAGACTCTTGGTTCTCCATTGTCATCAACACACTCAATAGCTTTGTCATAACAATCAACCTTGTTTTTATGAAGATACAACCAATCCATGCCCAACAACATATTGTATGACCCCAACGGTAACACATTCAAATGTATTACGGTAGGCATACAATTTAAGTCAAATGCACAAGCTCTTACCCAATGATGAACTCGCTTATTTGTATAGCCAACTAAATTAACCACAACTCTACATGTGTTGGGCATGGAGTCCCCCCAAGGCATGTTTTGGGGCTTAAAGCCCAAGTTTTGACCAAATTATTTTGTAAAAGCCCCACGAATTGTGGGCGCAGAGTGTGAAATCGTAGTAGAGTCACAGGGTTTTCTACCATAGTTTTTGTAATGTAATGTCAGCTGGATAGACCTACCCATGGTCCACAGACCATGGGATTGTATAAATAGAGTGAGGCTCTAAGTACAAAAAAGAGAAAGATGGGAAGGATAAGTCTAAGTGATCGAGTCGAAGTGTAAAGTGTGTCTTTGGGTTGTAAAGTAGGAGAAGGATCTGCAGCTCAGTGCGTAGGGCAGGTCAAGTCTGTAACCACTGGAAGAATCAATAAAGAGAAGTTTACCATATTTCTGTGTGTATTTTCCAATTTTAATGTATGATTGGGTATAAATTGCAAGTATACTACTTATTTGCTACGCGAACTCATATGAATGTCTTTCATAAATAAATATAACATAAGACATCCAAGTACGCGAAGGTCATTAACTGGTATAGGTAGATAAGTAAGATCTAAGGTGCGTCTTAAGGGAATACCATAGAGCACTAATCTAGTAGTGCAGAAGCTCCACAGCCCCCGGTTAGGGTTGCGCGAAGGCAATGTATCAGGGTACTGCCAAGGACAAACACTTGGACAATTCCAACCTCTCAGACATCTCGAGGGTGCAAAACTTGGTTCTAGCACCCTTCCATACCACTTCGAGTGAGACCTCAGTCCACGCTCAGTGGACTGTTGCTGAAAGGGCCAGTAGTACAAGGATTTGTTTGGCTAATTAACTCCTGTTTGGTTGTGTTATATTCTTTCCACATAGTTAACAGGGGGTTTGAGGGGTACCCGTAACCCCAATTTATGGGGTCCGGGGCAGCGCCCTGGAAAATTTTGGTTTTGGACCCTATGTTAGGTTGGGCGGACCAACCTATGGTTTTGTGCATGATTTTCACACATGTTTTTTTTTTTGGACGCGATGGTTTTCAGTCCATGGTATTGGATCGATGGTTTTTTTTGGTCCATGGTATTGGACGTGATGGTTTTTCAGTCCATGGTATTGGATTCTTCGGCATGTATAAATATATATTGTAACATTCAAAGGAACATAATGAAAAATCAAGCTGGTAGTCTCGGTTTTGGGATCCAGTGGGAAATCTCTGTGTATATGTGTTTTATGTGTTATCCTCTCGCATTTTTATTTTTCCTGTGATTCAGAATTCGTATGCAGGTAATTTCTGTATGGGGTTAAAACCTACAAATCCATCATTGCTTCTAGAGTCCAAGAAGAGCATGTTTATTCAGTAATGTTGTTAGAGTTGATGTTATTCTCCCATAATTCTTAACAAAATTGTGATAATACTCTGTCAATACTTGCAGATGTTTTACAGATGTGGGAATTTTCCATTCCTTAATGGATTTAATTTTGCGAGGGTCTACCTTAACACCTTCATGAGATACAATATGACCCGAATATTCCACCTCTTGTACTCCAAAGAAACATTTCTATCATTTTTCATATAATTGTTTCTCCTCCAATAGTTTGAGCACCCTATCAACATGTTGAAGATGATCCTTCCAAGACTCATTGTAGATTATTATATCATCAAAAAATAATAACACAAATTTTCTAAGGAAGGATTTGAAAATGGAATTCATCAAACCTTGAAATTTCGAAGGTGCATTGCTAACGACAAAAGGCATGACCAAGGATTCATAATGATCATCATGAGTTCTAAATGTTGTTTTCAGAATGTCTTCATTCTTCATTCTGATTTGATGATAGACTGAACAAAGATCCAACTTGGTGAAGTAAATTGTTCCATGTAATCCATCCAATAATTCATCAATTAAGTTAATGGAAAAATTATCTTAATATTGATCTTGTTGACCTCCCTATAATCTAGAAACATGTCCCATGATCCATCCTTCTTGTATTCTGATACTATTGGAGTAGAGAAATAACTTTGCCTACGTTGAATTATACCAGCCTCTAGAATTTCTGCAAACATGCGTTTAATTTCGCTCTTTCGGGCATAGGGATCTCTGTAAGGCCTAATGTTTGGAGGAACACTTCTTGGAATCAAACGTATACCATGTTCATGATCATGAATAGATGGGAGGCATTTGGGAGTATAAAATACCTTGGAATGATTTTCCAATACTTTTTAGAGATCTGGAGACGCCAATGATTTCGATGTGGGAACCTCTAGTGAACATAATTGTTCAATTATGCCTAATTTTTCTTTATTTAGAAACTTTTTCATGCCGTTAGATCTTATTATATTTCCCAGTTTATGTGTGATACTCCTTAATTCAACCTTCTTTCCCTCCCAAAAAAAATTCAAGAAAAGTTGTTGAAAATTAAAATCTATTGTACCCAAAAATTGTAGCCATTAGACTCCTAGTGCAACATCAACACCACCCATTGGAATGGAAAGAAATGGACTATTCAATACATATTATCCCATGGATAACTTGATATTATGGCACTTTCTAGAGAAATTTATGGTTCCTCCATTTCCAACCATTAGTTGACACTCTGGTGCTATATATAGGAAGCAATGCAATTCCTTGGCTACCTTACAATGAATAAAAGTATGGGCACTACTCGAATCAATCAACACTATTACCTTTTTCTTCTTGATATGTCCTTCTACCTTGAGAGTTTTAGGGGTGGGAATTCCTGCCAATGTATTACGAGATATAGTCGAATTCATTTTTTCTTTCTCTAGGGTTGGTTCCTGGTGTATATCCTCTTCTTTCGATGTTTCTTGCTCCTTTTCTTCCTCCTCTTCAAAATCTACATAAATAATTTCTTCTTAGCACACTTGTGACCTTTAGTGTATTTTCATTCACAACTATAACAAAGCCCTTTTCCTCTTTTTTCTTCCAATTGTTATGGTTTCAACCTTGTAGGTTGTGGAAGGCTAGGGGCGACAAAACTTCCATATTTATAGTTGTGAGTGGTAGGCTTCCTTGTTGCCATAATTTTACTTTTAATTTTTCTTGCCAACCTAAAGGTCTTTCCCAATGAATCAAGTTCCCAAAGGCGAACCTCATGTTGGATGTTATCCTTTAAAGTCTCTATGAACACATCAATCCTATGCTCCTCTGGAATATCATTTACCCTTATATTCAATTTTTGGAAATCCTCAATGTGCTCCACCATTAAACCTCTTTTTTTATATTTATCAATTAACTAAAAAAGGCATTTCTCTTTGTATCTTGATAATGTGCTATCATTTCCACTAAAGAAATTAACCAAGTGACAATTTTTTTTACGTGACAAAAGCCATCGATACCATACACACTGATTGGGTTCCAAATATAAAGTTTCAATGTGTACCTTTTGTGTTTTTTTCACATTATGGAGATCGAAGTATTGGTCCATCTGTAGTATCCATGTTATCAGATCCTTGCCATCAAACTTCCTCATATCGATATTTAGCAGATGGTGGGTGTTCGATCCAATGTTAGAGTCTATGAAATCATGATTAAAATTACTTTTGTTCTCATCATGAGTTTCATCTAATACCTTTTAACCATTAGGGAGCATTTCTTCTAGCAACCTTGTCAAACCTTCCTTGAAACCTTCCATGTATTCTTTTAAACCATTCTTAAAATATTCCATATTATCTTTCATGTCATTCATATTAGCTTTCATGGAATTCTTCAATCATTCCATATCTTATTTTAAGCTATTCTACAAATCATCCATCTTAGCTTCCATTTCATTTTTGGTTACTCTTTGTGATTCGAAAATTGGTGCACTTGGTCTTGTAATTTTGATATATCATGTTCCATTTCTTCTTCTTCTTCATGTGTCATAGTAGAACTTTAGGGTTTCTTCCTAGGTGTTTCAATTTTCTTTCTTTGGGGCATCAATTAATGATTATTATGCTTCACTATCTCTTTTGAATCACTTCAAATTATTTTTCCAAACAAAACTTATGTAAATTTTAAGACAATACCCACATTTTTTTTTAAGGAGCTCGATATTGAATCTGTTGTATCTCTGGAATTGCCAATATTAAAGGGCTAAAATTTCTACTTGTTGTAGCTCTCTGAGTCCTCATTTCAAGCCCTCAAGTCTAATTGATATTTGATTCTCCAAGAAAGAATTATGCCCAATGTCCCACAATGACTTGATCATAGACAGGTTCAGTAGAGTGAACTTGTACAAAGTTCCACATGTCACTATTTCGACCTTAGGACCTCAAAACAATACCCAAAAAAACAAATTCTATCCTCTTTGGGTCACGTTTTATGAAATTTGAATTTGTTGCTCAGAGATAAAGTTATGATGATTTTCCCAAGGTCATATGTTTGGGATGGAATTCATGAACCTACCAAAACCCTAAATTCCTTTGATCATATCTCTGAAAATATAGTGATACAAGATCTGAACTTTTGAAATGTCATTCGCCATGCTTTTTCCTCAAATGGGTTTTTCTTTTAGCTTTTGAAGCTTTGTAGAAAACATATTATATCAAAAGTTCCACAAGGACCTATTTGAAGTAGCGAAACACTAGAATCCAATGTTCTCATATCGAATGTTATGCAACCAACTCAAAAATAGAAGAAGAAATAGATCAACGACTTCAAAATTAGCCTCTTAAAGGGGGAAACCTCCTTTGCATTACATAAATGAACAATTATTGGATGATTCAAATGAAAGAAACTCCTTTATATATATAGGAGTCTGAGGGTTCACAATATAATCAAATCCAACATAACAATAATAATGTAAGGGAACAATAATAAAAATATTGGGCTTTTATGGGGCACAATAATAACAATATGGGAAGAACATGGGCACAATAATAACAATACGGGCTATAATGATAATAATAATTAGGGAATACACTAGTATTATAAGGCCCTAACATATAGCATACCAGAGGTAGCACCTTCTACTGTTGTTTCTTTGATCACTACGAAGTAATGTAGTAAGAAAATTTCCCAGACTAAGAAATTTGTTTTCCTTATGATTCGCGCTCAAAGCAGGAACAACATTATGGCCATGACCCTTAGACAGTGTTCCTCCGCACAACAACAGTAGATGGATAAGGTTGTAGACAATTAGCAGGACATCTTCACCTCACTAACAGGGGTACCTCTACATTGTATTGTCAAGCACTCCATCAATCTGACCCTGGGTGCGCTGCTACCCAATGGATCAATCTATAGACTCTCTATTCTAGAGAATGATGAAATCAAGAGGAAAATTCAGGAGTTATTGGAAAAAGGGAAGATCAAACTAAGTTAATCACCCTGTGGAAGCCCCATCGTGTTGGTACATAAGATGGATGGGACCTAGAGACTCTATATTGACTATCAGGTGCTCAACAAGATCACTGTCCAGAATAGGTATCCAATCCCACAGATTGATGACCTCATCAACTAGCTCAAGGAGGCCAAATATATTGGCAAGATTGACTTGAAGTCTAGTTATCACGAGGTACTGACCAAACCCTAGAATGTGTGGAAGACTGCTTTCAAATCCAAGGATGACCTTTTGGAATGCCTAGTCATTCATTTCAGGTTCATAAATGCCCCCGCAACCTTCATGAGGCTGATGGATGACATCTTACGACCCTTCACCAACTCATTCATGGTGGTGTATTTGGATAACATTTTGATCTTCATCCAGAGTTGGGAAGAACACATCAACCATATTTGACACATCTACCAAACCCTGCAATGACACGATTTGTGTGCCAATTTGGAGAAATTCACTTTTGGTATGACCTAGGTTCAATATTTGGGGTACACCATTGATGAGTGGGGTGTGCATGTTGACCCAGCCATGATACAAGTCATTTGGGATTGGCCATCCCCAACCACTTTAAGAGATATCTGCATCTTTCTGAGTGTTGCCAACTTCTATTTTAGGTTTGTGTTGGGGTTCTCTCATATAACTTGGCCTTTGAGTCAAGTCATCAGGGGAAGAGTGAAACAAAAGTTATTTTGGTATAAATCCCACCAGAAGGTGTTTG
The DNA here is from genome assembly GCA_000404065.3 of Pinus taeda. Lineage (NCBI taxonomy): Eukaryota > Viridiplantae > Streptophyta > Pinopsida > Pinales > Pinaceae > Pinus > Pinus taeda. Next base: position 132,202 of record APFE030274971.1, read on the forward strand.
TTGAGTTGAAGTATTTCCTCTACTCTAAAATATTTCTCACATTACTAGACCTGCATTAAGCTTTTGATATTGAGATAGATGCCTCTAACTATGCTATTGGGGTAGCTCTTATCCAATAGGGTCATCCAGTGTCATATCATAGTGATACACTTTCAGACGCAGTCTAAAAGTATCCCAGATATGACAAAGAGATGTATTCCATTGTGTAAGCTTGTCGACAATGGAAGCATTACATTTTGGGGAAGGAAATGATCATCCACATAGACAACCGACTCCTGCAATTCATACAAACACAAGGGAAGTTACAGAATGATCGATATCAGAAATGGTCCACATACCTGCAACAATTTCATCTAAAAATTAAGTACAAGAAGCGCAGCACCAACAATGTTGCAGACTATGTCAACTGACCACCATCCATGGCGCTAACCACTATTCTTGACTCTTGTGGGCATGAGACTACGAGGTGGCCGCATCTTTACAGGAATGATCTAGAATTTAGCAACACATACCAGATGCTCCTAGAAAGAAAGCAGGCTCCAAATTTTCACGTCTAAGATTGATTTTTATTTGAGAGGCACACTACAATTTGGTTGCTAGATATTTTGAGGTAAAGAAAACAATTGTAGTGTTGTAGAAGTATTTTTATTAGTCGAACCTTCGACATGATGTTGGGAAGTACATCAAATCTTGCACTACCTATGTCATTGTCAAACAGAACATCAAGAAGCAAGGCCTAGATACTCATTTTCCTACTCTTAATCAAACTTTGGAATCCATCTCCATGGATTACCTGTCGGACCTTCCTTCTACAAAGCATGAAAACGACTGTGTTTCCATGGTCGTCAATAGATTCTCTAAGATGGCCATTCTGGTGGCCTTCAAGAGGAGTATCACAACAGAATCCATTGCTAAGCTCTTCTTTGAACGTGTGTGGGTACATTTTGAGATACCATAGTCCATTATATTAGATCAGGATAAGAGGTTCCTATGTACATTTTCGTCAACTCTCTAATCGATGTTGGATATCGAGCTCACTAAGTCCACGATTTTCCACCTCCAAACGAATGGCCAAACAGAGGTTGTCAATAGGATTATCATACATATTCTGTGTATGTACAATTAAAAACATAGAAACACATGGGATGAAAGCCTCCAATATGTCTATAAAATCTACCAAAAATCTCTTCATAGCTCAACCAACCACATCCCCTTTCAAGTGGGTTTGGGATTCCTGCCACTATTTCCCATTGATGTGGCCATACCATTTGTAGCTAGTCAAGAAGATTTGGCTCATGTATAGTCCAAATCTCATAAGGCTAAAAACTTCATTGAGCACATTCAACACATCTACCAACATGTCAATGACATATTGGAAAAATTGAATGCTAAATACAAGCAACATCATGATAAACATCGGGTGCCACACAAGTTCCAAGTTGGTGACAAAGTTTGGTTACATTGTAGAAGGAGTGTCTCGCTAGGCCTCATCGCAATGTTCGCTCGCTCCAATATAGGCCTTACACCATCACTAAGGTTGTATGGGAAATTGGTTTTAAGCTTAGAATTCCACCATTACTTGGCCTGCAGCTAGTGTTCAATATGGACTGCCTTCGACCATACTTTCCACCATTACTGAACACATCAGACATTGCAGAACAACTAACACCAACAAACTTAAACCCAATCATCATGGAACAAGCCACAACTAATTGGATCATGGGCACGCAAACTAAGAACACCCTCTAGAAGAAGATCCAACTTTATTAAGTTGTCAAAGTTGACCGACTCCTACACCAAGCCATGTGGTACACTAGGGACCAAGTTCAATAGAACTTTCCCCATCTCATGGAGGCACACAACGCAATGGGGACCATTTATTCTGAAGGGGGGAGGACTAATCTAGGAGGATATTGGTGGCCACCCTCCTATTCTTCTTGAACCCTTAGCATTGTTTATTTTCAGTTTCCTTAGTTGTAGCACAACTTACTATTTCTGGTAGCTTTTCAGGTGCTAAACTCCCATAACCATTTTGAGGGACTAAAATACATTTTTAGGGAAAACAAAGAGTCCAAAGAAGTCCCAATTTAATTATCTTAATTCTTTACAACCTCCTCTTCGATACCTTCAAATTGAGGTATTATTATAGATAAACGAAGATCGTATGCCAAAGTTACACCCCTAATAGGTTGATATACCAATTTACCGAAACAGGGCATACAATTTTGGTGCTTCATCTCCTTGGGTTAGGCTTTTAGATGTTTAGGGTTTTCCATTGTTTCACAATAATAAATAGGCCATTGAGCCTCATTGTAACACAATTTAGGCACATGTAGCCACAACATCTCTTCTTGAAGGTAAGCTACCATCACCAGAGCTAGTTTATTTCCATTTCTGTATGTAAGCTTATTTCAGTTCTTTGATATTAATAAGTGAAGTTTGATTTCTACTGTATCTTTATGTTTATGTGTATATCTGTATTTTGTTTCATCCCTGCATAGGTCTGGATGAAAGAATCCATGGAATTATATTGGATGTGCTATAATTTATAACATCTGTGGGTGTTATACAAAAGTGAAACCCAAGTAGAGATTGCATCCATTGACTCAACCATTTTTTATTGCAAGGACTGGAGTGGTTCTTGAGTTCTGGAGGTTAGAATGTTTTTCCCTTCTATGTGGAAATGTGCACCCCATAAGGTGACATTGATGATGTACTTGACATGTAGCACAACGAGATAGTTTCCTTCCACATTCCCTGCTCCTCCATTCGACGTTCCTTTGCACTTCTTGGTGCAATTCCTAGTTATACATATGGGACTAGGTTTCATCTATAGATTGGGACTATTGAGATTGTGATTATATTTTTATGTTTAACTAATTATTTATGTGGCCCTGATTAGGGCCAGGTGTCGTCAGTTTCCAAGTGAAAATAATGAATAAATATATAAATATAAACTATGTTACAAGGAGTTCATCGACAAAGATTACAAAGGGTAAAACTTGCAAGTTAACCTTTGGTTTTTGGGTAGATAGGGCAGTGGGACTGGGTCTTGTCAACTGTGGGGTGGTCACATCTTTACAAGAACGATCTAGAATTCAACAACACATACCGAACATTCCTAGAAACAAAGAAAGTTAAAAAAAATTGTCTAGGAGGCATTTTAATGCCACCTGGGACACCTTTGTGTTCCTTCAAGCGAGATTGCTATGATTATTTGGGAGGCACACTACAATAGGGTTGTTGGACATTTTGAGGTAGAGAAAATAGTTGTAGTGTTGTAGAAGTATTTTTATTGGTCGAACCTTTGACATGATGTTGGGAAGTACATCAGATCCTACACTGCCTGTGTCATTGCCAAACAGAACATCAAGATGCAAGGCCTAGATACTCATTTTCCTACTCCTAGTCAACCTTGGGAATCCATCTCCATGGATTACATGTCGGACCTTCCTTCTACTAAGCATGAAAATGACTGTGTTTTCGTGGTCGTCGATAGATTCTCTAAGATGGCCATTCTAGTGGCCTTCAAGAAGAGTATCACAATAGAAGCCATTGCTAAGCTCTTCTTTGAATAAATGTGAGTACATTTTGGGATACCATAGTCCATTATATTAGATCAGGACAAGAGGTTCCTAAGTACATTTTAGTCAACTCTTTGATCGATGTTGGATACCAAGCTCACTACGTCCATGATTTTCCACCGAACGGATGGCCAAACAAAGGTCATCAATAGGATTATCATACATATTCTGTGTATGTACAATTCGAAACTTCGAAACACATGGGATGAATGCCTCCCCTATGTCCAAAAAAGCTAAAAATAATCTCTCCATAGCTCAACTGACCACATCCCCTTTGAGGTGCGATTTGGATTCTTGCAACTATTTCCCATTGATGTGGGCATACCATTTGTAGCTACTCAAGAAGATTTGACTCATGCCTAGTTCGAAGCTGACAGGGCTAACAACTTCATTGAGCACAATCATCACATCCACCAGCAGGTACATGACATATTGAAAACTCCAATGCTAAATACAAGCAGCATCATGATCAACATCAGGTGCCACACAAGTTTTAGGTTGGTGACAAAGTTTGTTTACATTTGCAGAAAGAGCATCTTGTTGGGCCTCACCGCAACATTCACCCGCTCCAATATAGGCATTACACCATCACTACAGTTGTAGGGGACACTAATTTTAAGCTTACAATTCCACCATTACTTGGCCTGCATGTAGTGTTCAATGTGGACTGCATTTGACCATACTTTCCACCATTATTGGACACATCAAACATTGTAGAACAACTAACACCAACAAAGTTAAACCCAAACTGCATGGAATAGGCCATAACTGATCGGATTTTGGGCATGCAGATCAAGAACACTCTCTACAAGAAGATCCAACTTTATCAAGTTGTCAAAGTCGACCAACTCCTGTACCAAGCCAAGTGGCACACTAGCGACCAAATTCAACAGAACGTTCCCCATCTCATGGAGGCACACAATGCAATGGGGACCATTTCTTTTGAAGCAGGAGGACTAATCTAGGAGAATATTGATGGCCACCTACCTATTCCACTTGAACCCCCACCAGTGTTTCTTTTTGGTTTCCTTAATTGTACTGCAACTTACTATTTTTGGTAGTTTTTCGGGTCCTAAACTCCCAGAGCCATTTCGAGGGACTAAAATATGTTTTTAGGGAAAAGAAAGAGTTCAAATAAGTCCCAATTCAATTATCTTATTTCTTTGTAGCCTCCTCTTCGATACTTTCAAAGCGAGGTATTATTATAGATAAATGAAGATTGCATGCCAAAGTTACGACCCTGAGAGGATGATGTACCAATTTACCCAAACGGGGCCCACAATTTTGGTGCTTCATCTCCTTGGGTTAGGTTTTTGGATGTTTAGGGTTTTCCATTGTTTCACAATAATAAAGAGGCCTTTGAGCCTCATTGTTACACAATTTAGATGCATATAGCCACCACATCTCTTCTTGGAGATAAGTTATCATCGTCCAAGCTAGTTTATTTCCACTTCTGTATGTAAGCCTATTTTAGTTCTTTGATATTAATGAAATAAAGTTTGGTTTCTGCTGCATCTTTGTGTTTATGTGTATATCTATATTTTGTTACATTCTTGCATAAGTATGGATGAAAGAATCCATGGCATTATGTTGTATGTGCTATAATATATAACATCCATGGATGTTATAAAAAAGTAAAACCCAAGTAGAGATCACATCCATTGGCACAACCACTTTTGATTGCAAGGACTAGAGTGGTTCCTAAGTTCTGGAGGTTAGAACATTTTTCCCTTATATGTGGAATTGTGTACCCCATAAGGTGACATTGATGATGTACCCTAACATGTAGCACAAGGAGATAGTTTCCTTCCACATTCCCTGCTCCTCCTTTTAGCGTTCCTTTGCACCTCTCGGTGCAATTCCTAGTTATACATATGGGAGTAGGTTTCATATATATATTGGGAATATTGAGGTTGTAATTATATTTTTATGTTTTACTGATTATTTATGTGGCCCTGATTAGGGTCAAGCGCCATTAGTTTCCATGCGAAAATAATTAATAAATATATAAATATAAACTATGTTACATGGAGTCCATTGACAGAGATTAGAAAGGGTAAAACCTGCAAGTTAAGCTTTGGGTTTCTGGTATATAGGGCATTGAGACGAGGTTTTGTTGATCTCTAAATATGAGCTCATTTAAGTGCTCATTACCACAAAAATATTTATCTTGGCAATATAGCGTGCCAAAATAAATGATTCCAACTAGAAAGAAATACATATTCTCAAAGAACATAATTCATCACCGCATTTAGAAAAATATTTTAAGTAACACATGTGCGCAAAGAGAATTTATATCATGTAAGGATAATCTCACCGGAGAAATATTTATTGGTCATATATACCATAAAATTAAATATCAATAAATAATAGAGTATTTATTACAAATATAAATTCTCAATAAGGGCATATAAAATTCTCATTTATAATTTATATGCATATAAGTATGGCATACACTTACCTAAACCGAAATTTCTAAATGAACATATTTAACACTTACATAAACATGTTTGATATGAAGTGTTGATGCTAAGCACTTGCCTCTGACGCAAAAAGTAATTGATAGGAGAAGTATAAAAATTTTCCTCATGACCATGCATAAACGTCTTAATTTTTTTTTTTAATTATTAAACCTTATGATTTGCAAGGTTTCATTTTGTATGTGACATTATAATAGTTTAGATCTTCTTCAACTTTTGAATTTAGGTTTCTACTTTAGAATATTAAAACAAATTTTTAAATTATTAAAACAAATGAAATTTTTAAAGTTTTTAAGTAGCGAGATTTTTATGGTTGAATTCACAAAGTTAAGATTCAGTAAGTGTTTAGTTAAAACAATGAAATTTCTATTTTGCATTAAAACCATTGAGAAAAATATTTACACAACAAATGGCATCTACTAACTTTTGTTTATTGTCTATATTTTTAAATGACTAATGCATCTTCAAGTGCTTACAAGTCTTTACCTTGCATTATTTGACAACCTGATATTTCATGGCCTTATATCACTCCTACACAAGGTGCCCATAGAATCAAGCTAGCTATTAAAAGTAGGTAAAAATGGTTGAAAGAAAAATATTTAATATCATAAAATCAAGCAAGATATTAAAGGTAGGTAAATATTTTTGAAAGAAAAAAATTATATAATATTAAAGGAAAACATAATTAATTATGAAAAGCCATGTTGACTTAGGGGCATACAAAAGAGCTATAAAGATTTATAATAGAGGGGAAATTGTTTTTTCTTATTGGTACATTACATTATTTTGAAATATGTTGTTAGTAAATGAATAGTTAAGTTTTAGGCATTTTATATTTTTATGAAAAAAGAAATAGCAAAATATTTGTAAGTATTGAGAGACTTTAAGTTATTAATAGATTATATAGGCAATAAATGTAAAATTGAGACTATAATATCAGTTCCAATTATCAATTATTTTATGAAGGTAAAAAGAAATTTCGATCATTTCTTTCATATATATATATATATATATATATTCAACTCAAATAAAATGTTTATTATCTGTCTAAAGAAGTTGTATTAATGTAGGAAAGAACTCAAATGCAACAAGAGTTTAGAGGAAGAACTTAGATTGTATTTTCAAAAATATCTTTATATTAATATAGGAAGTGATAGAAAATCACAAATGTGTTTATTGGATTCTTTTGTAGTTGTTGCAATAGTATTACAGTCCTACTAGTAAGGCTTTAAAGAGATTTTGTTAAAGATTCACCATTATAACTTAGGAATATTTTATCTAAATAGTGACATAATATTTTTAGATGTTTTTTCTTTTATTAAGTAGATTAATATGTTTAATATTATATATAAAAGTGAATATATATATATAAAGTATTTCACATTTAAAATATCACACACACACACACACAACATATATTAAACCTCCAAAAATGAATAACATAAATAAAATGTGATTGTTAATTTTTTTTCAAAAAGCTTGAGCAAAATTTGTAAATTATTTTCAAAAGTTACACATTAATTAAAAGTCAAGCATGAGTTTGACACACTTCTAAAAGAAAATTTCATAAATATTGAGATTTGATGTGGTATTATTATAACACTTTGGTGGCATACATAATTATTTCATTTTTTATTTTAAAATAATTTTTATTTCTGACAAATTTCTATTTATAACCCCATAAAATTACTCATTTCATCTATATGAGCCAATAAGAAAATGCAAATTCAAATTTCAATTTTTTTTTTTTTTCAAAATATTCAGTTTAATAGTTTTTTTTAAAATTTAATAGATCTTATAAAATATTTCTAATTTTTTCAGAACTAATTGAAAGTCAAAGCATTTTGACTATAAAATTATTACAATATAACCTGCCATATGCATGTATAATAAAATAATGCATACATTTAAACTAATATAATTCATACGTATATGTTTTGTGGAATTATATAATGAGAGCTATATTTTCTTCGAGGTAAACATTGGATATTTATATTACAAATATTTGTTTAAATTGTATCGATGTATAAGACCTAGGGTTGTTCCTCGCTAGCTCGATGGTTGTTAATGTAGCCCTTGAAAGTGTTTCATGGGTTTTATTATCAGCATGGAGGATCCCTCATGTTCAACAAGATATTCATCCACATATTTATAAATAGAATAATATAAACCTTCGTCACATAATTACTTGCATTTTTCATGCTCATTACTTGTTCGAAAAGCGTATATCATATATAGGTTGTTGGAGTTCATTCTATAGATCTAATGGTGGTTATCAAAAGGTAGTTTTCAATAGTGTCAATAACCCTAATTCCATTTGCATTTGGTCACACTACTACACATGAGTGTGTTTAAGACAATATTTGAGACAAATTTTGGGTAAATTGTCTTAACTTGAGAGAATAAAAAACTTTTGTATTGTCTAAAATATTGTCTTTAAGTGAGTGTCTCAAATTATTGTCTTAAAAAATTGTCTTTATCAAGACAATTTCATTTTTTTCTCTCTAGAGACAATTTCATTTTTGGCTTTGCAGAGACAATAGTTGGGATTAAAGACATATTTTATTTATAGAGACAATACACCTTTAATTCTATCTATTGTATCTATAGAGGCAAAATCAGTTTTGTCTCTTTAGAGATAATAAAAAGTAATGAATCTAAAAAAATGTCTCACCATTTAAATAAATCAATATAAAAAATATCTAATTTAAAATTAAAACAATATCGTTCATTAATTCATGTTAGGGAACAATTGAATCGAGGCACCAACCTCCTACTTATAAGGAAGATGCTCTTCCATTAAGCTAGCACCCTTTAAGGTATTGTGTGAGGACTTATAAGAGTCCTTGAAATTGTATATATAGGGATTTATTTTTAAGAAAATACTCTACACATAATGACATAATTTTTCCAGAATATATAATCATGCAACCCATATTTTTATTTTAATAAAAAAAAACTCAATGGAGTTAGTTGAATGTCACACCCTTGTAGCATGACCCACACAACAAGTTAATAATACACAAAACCTACAAACAATTTAATGTAAGTCCTACAAAGAAAAGTAACTAGAATCTGCACAAGTTGTTAATATCTTGCCATAGTTGTGAAATTTCACATTGTTTTCTGCATCAAAATTTGTCAATGAAAAAATACAAAAACTAGCCCCAAAAAGGTTTCACATGGCTTCACTGACACCATTACTACTTATTTAATTCATTCCAGAAAAATGAATAACTCTTTTAGCCAATTTTAACTCACTCATATCTATATGAAAACCTCATTTAGAAATTTGAATAGCTCCTTTAACTCGACCTACCCTCCTCCCTACCATGTTTGTATGAGAACCTCAATTCTTCATATATGTCAGCCAATTCTAGTATAAAAATGAAAACAATAAAAAGTCTCATGCATGATCTCAGATCAAATTAATTTAATTACATTCTTTAGACAAATTGTTAGTTTTGCCTTAATTATCTTTTTCAAACAACCCCAGTGTAGTAGTGCGTAAATATTGCATATTTGTGTCTCTTGTTGCCACTACTACTATTGTAACTACTGAGCAATTTATGGTGAGGATGATCATGTGCCTAGAGATTTTTCAGTCTTGGCTTTGAATTTTATTGGAAATCCTTGTTTGGAGTAGGGAATAGGGAAGGGGAAATATTGAATTTTTCTCTCAATGCCCATAAAATACCACCTACATGAATTCCAAAAACAAGGATTAGAAGTCAAGACATATCACCATGAATTATAAACAAATAAGAAATCCACCACCATGGCTCTACCTGACAATATTTTCCTATATGCTTTTCCTTACAGTTGAGTATTTTCATGAGTATATTATTCATTTGTTGAAAACCTTGTACTTTAGAAAATTTTCCATTATATTTGTGAAAGACCTCCCAAATCTAACTAAACAATTACAAAATCTAATGCCTAAAATATTGTCCATGTTTTCCTTGCTACTCCAGCCACCTTTACATCGATGACATAGTGAGCTATGCGTATGTCAAACTAATGGGGATGGGTGCAACAAAAGGTTGGAAGTTCTATGTATGTATTTAATCTGAAGCTTAAATCTAGCTCACATATTGAAAACTTTAGGATTAAAAAGATCTAAAATTATGATTTCGTAGATTTTAAGTTTTTCAATAAATTTCGGAAATTAAATATTGGTAGAAACGGTACCTATACTTGGCTGTGAGATTGTGGATTTGGATAAGCATGTCAAACTTTTCTAGTTCATTCTTAGGGCATGAAAGGACTCCATTGCCAATAGGTAGAAACATGTTCTATTTTGGAGGTCTCTACAACAACAAAGACATAATATTAATGAGTTTAAAGTAAATAATATATCCATAGATATTGAAAAGGAGACGGTGAAAATCATAAATTTTCTTTAATGTCCACTGCAAACCCTAGAGAATGAAAATAAAAAAATTCCATTAGTGTCCACTATAAGCCCTAGAAAATGCACACAGATAAAGGCTATTGATCCTCCTTAAAATCCAAACATTTTGGAAACATCATATTCACTAACCTCAAATCTGGAAGAATATGGAAGGATCGAATGTATGAGGATCTGGAAAGGATTCTAGATTATGGTGAATGTTTATGAAAAGTTGCATGACCTTCCAGCCCTTGGGTATGAGGTAGCCTGCACAATATATGTTATATTGATGTAAAATAATTTTGAACTTGCAAGTATTTTTGAGGGATACGAGTTGTTGTTTACTTTGGCAAAGGGCCATGTTTATCTTGATTTCAGATTTTAGGAAATTTCAATGACATGAGTGAATTCAAACCATTGAATTTTATCATGTTTATATAATTTCCTAAATATTCCAAAATATGGAATATAGTTACACTTAGGTTTTAGGGAACAAAACTAATTCTAATCAATTCAACAACTAGTGTGCCGGTTTTTTGGAAAGTGTCGTCCTTATCTCAATTGTAGATTTCCAAAGATTTTGGAAATTCAACATACATGAGTGAAGACAAACCATTGACTTTTCTAATTCTATATATTTTCCTATATATTACAAAATATGCAATCTAATTACAATCAAGTGTCAGGTAACAAAACCAAATATAAGAAGCTCAACAACCTTCCTCACCATAACTCTATACTCAACCAAAATTGAGTCACTGAACCTGCTACACTTTGTACCAACCCGTCACTAATTTACTTATTTGAATTTAAGTTAGTTATATAAGTATACGTTTGTCAACCACTTACAACTCAAAAATGTATTTATAATTGTTTATATTAAATAAACAAAACTTATAGAAATAAACAAAAAGAATAAAAAAGGATGTAAAGGATTAGAAATATACTTGAAAACTTCATATGGCATTGACTACTATCATAAGATTTTCCATTGCAATCAGCCTAGTGGGCTTCTTGAGTGTAATGAGCACATTGTCTTCAATGCTTTTCCCAAAGGCCCAATATCCAACTAACGTAATAGGAAAGTAACATATAGAAACTATTATACATGCCACAACTACACCCCTCCACATCGGTATCTTCAATGGCTTCTCATAAGTCACGGGATTGGTGGCTTGAATTTCTAGAACCGTGTTGTGTCCAACATATCAAGATGTGATCTCTCCCAATGCATTAAGCACACCAAACACACAAAAGACAATTTTTGTTGTGAGGGTATCACTATAACCATAGGATATATTGGGGTCTAGACCATGATGAGGAGAGGCTCGACAAGTGGTAGTGTAATTTTTTTGCACAAAGAAACAACACCCACATTTCAGTCAATTAATAGAGTACCAATGGGTTGAGTAGAATAAGTGAAAAGGAAAACACACATAGGTTTTATGTGTTTAGATATATGAGAAACACATAGAAATAACAAACATCTTCTCTTAATCATGATGTAAACCACCTCTACCTCTCCTTTATTTTATGTTAGATATGTTTTGTATATGAACACATATAATATCAAATAAAAAACACATGGAAGTAACAAACATCATCCCCTACTCAAGTTATAAATCACCTCTGTGCAATGTACATATACCAATGAACAAATAAACCCCATGAGAAATATCTTAGATGTCATCCCTCCACTTATACATGTCATGGCTTAGCAAGGGTTGAGTGGGAATACACAAACCAATGGAAAAAATGCAGCTGAAAAATTTACCTTGAAGGGAACTTACCCCTCACCATATGTTTTTGATTTTTTAAAGTCCACAATAGTATATTAACCAATATGTCTCGGCTCCTCCACATTTAATAGTCACAACACTATGCACAAGGATTGATACCAACATCCTTGGCCAAAAAAGAAAACATAGAGATGATGGCTATAGATCAACAAATATTAACACAAAGAATATTATCAGCCCAAATATGAATTTTATTAGGCAATATAGTTGTGGAATATGATAAACGTTATAAGGAATCATGTCAGGCAGCACTAAAAAGGTTAGTGTTGTCTCTAGGCAAAGAAAAAACTCGTGCGGGAGATTTATATTTCAGGTAGGCAGGCACGTGACAAGAACATGAGGAAGTATAGAAAAATCCAAAAAGGGAATGTGCATATTAGATAATGGAGTAGACAGGTAAACATGAACATATTGTTGACATGAATGGATTTATATAGGTTGCATCCAAGGTTTAAAACATAGCTAAATTAGAGGACAAACAAAAGGAACACCATACACCTCATCATGCTTGTATATCTTAATACATGTAGACCATAATTTTTTGGTATACGTTACATTCAGACTATAAACTGGGTGATTTTGTTGGAGTTTACTTGGGAGTGCAAAAACAACTAGGTCACACTCCATAACATGAACATAGATAAGTGGTCATTGTTACTCCTAAACAGAGGCATATGTAAAATGAATAAAGACCCTAGTTCATATAATTTAATGTTCCATGGAAAGGTGAAGTAACCATATTAAACATTGAAACTCAACTATCTTGCATGGTATCACACTGTCACAATTAGAGGCTAACATAAAAATTACAAGAAAATTTTATGAAACTCTAGAATACCATCCCAAAAGAATAACAAATTAGAAAGTTGGTATCATATATAAAATACAATGCATGACTTTATAACTAGCTTATTTTGCAATATAAGATTTAATGTTAAAGCATAAACCAAATTGTAAGGTGTTTTATGCATTTTCCATGCTTTATACCACACATTACATTCAACATTGGTTGCTGCATAATAGAACATATGAGTAGGAATTTCAAATACTATATAAAAGAAAGAAATTATGTTCTTATACCATGTTAATCACTTTGAGCACATAGTCTTTTATGTCAGGCAGTCTTACAACATTTTCTCTATAGTGGATACCATCTTGTTTAACATTATTGGTAGAAATGTGGTGGTTTGTACATATGTTGGCCAAGAATCACATTGAACTATGGTTTTCCTTTGTAGTGGCATTGTAGTTGAGTTTCTCAAATTCCATAATGATTATCTCTAGAGGTATTTTTGGATGTTCTTCCCCCCTCCTACAACCTCTGCCACTCTCTACCATTGGAAAAAGAGAGAAAAATTGGGTGTTGGTACCATTAGTTTTCTTGCCTTATCCTCTTCTATAGTTGTGGTAATTTTTCATGGAGTAGTTAGTTTCATGCTTTTAAAATGTAGGAACCAATGGAAGTCAACTCCAACTATCATTTCAACATTTAATTCGTCATTGAAAAAAATATCAGGTGATGGTTCGATCCTTTCAAGTAGCATGTAAAGTTCAGTGACACTTTCATTTGTTTCAAGCATGGGTACTTGTACAAGATATAAATAATTATTCAGACCATCTAAGCTTGAAAAGGCCATAGATAAATTCGATTATTGAACATATTAGGAGAGGGATGCTTTGGACATGTTTATCATGAAGTACTAGAATATGGAATAAATTTGGCTATCAAAGTTCTTATAGGAGATGTTCAACAAAGATGATGCAAATTTATGGTTGAAGTAGAGATGCTTGCGAATATTTTGGGATGAAACCCTATCAGCCTCATCATTGCAATCTCGTAGCTAAGCTCGACAAGGGGTATTTCATTTGGAAGTAGGGAATGCTCTTTGTCTCCCAATTATCCATCGTAGGAATTATTTTAAATACTTAATGATTTTTTTATGTTGGTTTGTTTATGACATAAGTATGTAGGTATAGTAAATATCATAAAAATTGACCTTTTCTCCATGGTAAAAGATCCAAAATTCTATTCCATCGACTCTTTCAATAAATCAAGTGCAAAAATAACTAAAGAGTTGAATGATTATTGAATGAAATCCAACCCTTGATTACTAGCTTATGAAATTTTTAGCATGGTAAAAGGGTAGTTGTTCTGAAAATGCATGTAGCTCATGGTATGGTTGGGGACACTCAATTGTTAGAAGAAAACAATCAAGCAATCGCCCATTGGATGCAATGTTACATTGGGAGGCTATGTAATAGGTAACCATATTGGCAAACTTGTAGATGAAATCACTTCCTAATAACTCCCACTATTATGCCATGGACTGTAAGAAGGATGACAACCCCAATTTATAAGATGCTCATGGAAGATGCAATAAGAATATGTAAACTTGATAACGTGATAATATATTCCTCTAAGAAACTAAATTTGTAGCATTGAAGTTTCAATATGAAATGGTTTAAACAAGCCCTTTCTTGACTTTGATAAAGAGGTCATATAATGTTCAAATAGGTTGGTCTATTCCAAATTCCATCATAGAGGATATCATATACAAAATGTTTATGACTTTGAGATAAAACTTCAAACCTTGGAAATGGTAGTGATCTTCTGAGTAAAAGGGTCATATTATAATGGTTATAACCATATAAATTGTAGCTAGAATATGGATCGAGTGAAATCTCCATGCTATCGTTTTATCCAACCTGAAATTTAAAATATGTTGAACCAGATCATAGCTCTAGAACTAAATTCCACCCTTTCATGGTATTCACCTTGTAGAACATAATTTATCACTCTTATATATGATCTCTCTTGGTATCACCCAAGATAGATCATTTCCATTCATTTCCAACTTTTCCAATGAAATGATATTTCCCAATGTCAAGGGTATGGAACCCATAAACATATTCATTCATAAATCCAATACATGAAGATGTTTTAGAATACCAAGCTTGCTTGGCAGATTACCTATAAGTTTGTTTCCATGAATATCCAACATCTGAAGTGTACTGCATCCTTTGATCTCTATTAAAATGGTTCATGTAAATTAACTATCTGCAATGTCAAGGAAGTCTAGATTTTCTATTTTTCCAACTTCTTTTTGGATTTCCCCACCAAACTTAATTCTACACACCCAAAGCCTAATCAAAGATTTACAACTACATATATTTAGAGAAATAGAGCCAGTGAGATCATTTTACAGAGGACACAACTTTGTGACATTTCTCAATTGGAATATGCTTCGATAAATTCTTTCGGTTCTCCTATTGTCAGTCATATCCAAATCCTGAAGTGCTTTGTAGTTACCTATGCTCGTAGGAATTATTACTTTCGACCTATTTTTCCAAGCAAAAATCAACATCCGATTCTTGAGTTGTCATATTGTATGCGGTATTTCTCCAGATAACCAATTTCTATCAAGCTGGAATTGAGAAATAGTAGTGCAATTAATAAGGGAAGAAGGTATTGAACCAAAAATATTGTTAACACTGCTTTGAAGCTTAGCCAGATTCTTCCAGTATACTATTGTGTTAGGAATGCTTCTAGACAAAGGATTTAGTAATAGGTCTGTCATCTCCATGCTTGTACAATTGCTATTCTCTAATGGTATACGTTCTACCAAGTTGTTTTTCCATGGAAGAAGCTTTTATAGCCTACCAAGTTCTTGACAAACATGTTCAGAATAATGCCTCAACCAAGGTTGGATTTCTCCTAAGTAGAGTTGTGCAAAGTGCAAGTGATTTTAGTTTTCTTAACGATCCAAACAAAGGAGGAATTGTTCTAGGAATGCTTATTTCTACAAGCCCCAAAATAGTAATATTCTTATAGTTTCCAGGTTCAAGAGGCAATTCACTTTCAATGTTTGGATTCCCACCTCCATGAAGTACTTTCAAGTTCGATAGCCTGCCAATCTATGGTGGTATCTTGCCACTCATTTGGTTACTAAATATAACTAAATTGACCAAACTAGAGAAATTACAAATATTTGGAGGGAGCATTCCTTCAAGTTCGTTGGAGTTGATAATAAAGATGTGGATATTGTTGAGCTTACCAATCTCAGAGGGCATACTTCATGTTAGTTTTTTTCCACACATATCTAACAAAACTAAGTTGTTTTAAGGTATAATATCTCTTGGAATTGTACTAGCTAGATTCGGTGTAGACATTGCAAGTGATCAGAGAGATTTAAAAGTTGAAAACTATGAAGGAAATTTACCTAAGAGTTCTATGTCATCCATAAAGATACTAGTAACCAAGTCTCTGGAAGAACATGAGATGCCACTCCATTGGTATGGATTTTGGTCTCCAATATTTAGGATTCCATGTCCTTAGTTTTGATTCCATGTTGGCATTTTATCTCTACATCTATGAAAAGAGTACTTTGCCTTCTAGATTAAGCCCCATTGTTGTCCATTCTAAGATCAAGATCACACAACTTGCCCAACAAACCTCCACTATGAATCTTAAGATTACCACATCTATAGGATCATAATAGATGGACTTGTAACTCCCATCCTAACTTTGTCCAAATCCTAATACGGATGATCTATAGAAACAATGATGAATCTGATAACACGATATTTAATGCTCGGTGTACCAAATATATACTAAAGTAGTGATGAACGCAATAATACATAATATATACATAATATATTCAAATTATCGATGAAGATTTCATATTTTAATGCCTTTTGACCTTGTCTCCTCAATGTAAAGCCTGCATTTATACCCCATACATATGTGTGTATTTCCTACCTAGTTCATTCCCCTATGCCATAGATTACTCCAAGTTGTAGGCTTTCTTATATTCAAGAATTTTATTGAGGTAGTTAGGGCATGCATGCAAACTAGTCATAAACAACCATACTTCTTGATTATGCTTTCTCAAATTTCTGGGATCCAATAGATCATATGGAACAATCACTTCCCACTTGAAAAACACTTCTCTAAATGTTATATTTAGCCCATGGATATAAGATACTCATTTCCCAATCCTAAACACAAATATCTTTAGTTGAACTTGGAGAAATCACCTTGGTTGCACCATTTAAGAATTAATAAATAATGTACACATGTACATGCATAAGGTGTAGTTAGTGGAGTTGAATCTACTAGAGACGAAAGGGGTGAGCTCATATCCATCAATATGGAATGGATGTATGCACTAGCAATAGGAATTTTTTTCATCACAACTGAATCATGTTCCTCTGTAAAAATCAAACATTAACAAAAAGATCCCACTTACATCACAATAGTTTAGATTATAAATATCTTAAATTTTCATTTTGAATTAATTCCCTGAATATAACAAAGCTTCAAGTTTGAAATAGAGCCTAAAGGCTCTTCCAAACCTTGATGATATTTACAATTTTCAAGAGGAGGGTAAGAAGCATCTATTGGAATATAGTGATAGATTTTATAATTCATTTCCAGAGGACAATCATGAGATTATGCATGTCAATAGGCCAAGATATGTTGGGGAAGCAATTATGAGCATGTTTCAAACTATATTCCCATCTTGTAGCAGCCTATGTTTGTTTCCAGTCATATGATAGAATTCACATTCACTAGAGCTCATTAATGTGACAATTTAAATTTTGGTCATCATTGTGATAAATATGAGGATGACCTTAATGACAAATTGTTTTATCTCGATGCAAGAAAGATGTGTGCCTTTGAATTTTCAAGTGACAAAAGCCTTAGCCTGTCATTAGAATAGGAGAAGCATAAATATTATTTTGTGAATTTAGAATACCTTCTAGTGTACAATATTGAAAGAGAGGATCAATATGGTGATGATAGTGTTATTGGCATTTGTATTGAACAACAGAATATGAGGAATGAGACGTGGAAAGTAGCAAAAAATAAATCTGGAAATGAAACACTCATTTTTGAGCTCAACAAGGATCAATTACATGTAAATATTTTGAAGACACATGTTAGGACCTACTGGTAGCCCTATAGAAGTGAAATATTATTGGTATACTTGAAGGTAACAAAGGAGAGATAATAATAAAGAATTCTAAAATTACAAACACTATTTCTAGAAATGGGAATGATGCACTTAAGAGCTAAGGATCCAAGGATAATGAAGTAACAAGCATCAAAGGTCAAACATAATGCATGTATGTTGGAGGCCTCGATGAGAAGTATAGCCAAAATTTGGGTCTGAATAATACTGAAGTTGATCATCATATGAATGAAAAAGTAATTACTTTCAGTGAAGCTGATGAAATTTTGGAAGCTAATATTACACACTATGATCATTGAACTTGGGCTAACAATATGTAGCAATAAATTTTTGTTAGATGTAGAACCAACCTGATGCAACCTGGGAAGGAATTAATATTCAACCAATTATTTATTGACAAAAATTTGGCATAATTGAATTGTAGGTGTTCATTCCACTATATAAATGATAAAAACTCTAAAGAAGGTAATGCTGCTTGTTGTGCAAATGATAGCACTGATGCCTCAAGTCAAGAAGAGAAACATGAGGGTTCTCATATTTATGCTTCAGATTATGATAATGAATTTATTACTTAGAAGGAAAAGTTATGCCCATAATTTGGACTAATCCATGTTGTTCACTCCATGGATAAATCTATCCTCCCCCTTCCTATTGGTAACAAGAGTTCCTGGAACATATGTCCATGCTGGATAACAGGACGAGGAAAGACCTATCTACCATACATTCAAGGAGTCAATGATAAGTTGACCAAGGTTCTCAAAAAGAAAAATGTTGACACCTCTTTCAAACCGCTAACAACCATTATAAAAAGAATGAGATCAATAAAAGGAAGTGTTGATCACCTCTAGCACAAAGGGGTTTATGAGGTCATGTGTTCAAGTGGAGAATGTTATATTGGTGAGACAAGGAGATCCTTCAAGATTAGAATCAAGGAACATGGCGCCGAAATTAGAAATGGTAGATCCAGATCTTCAACTCTTGCATAGGACTCACAAAAAACATGCCACCATGTTTGCCTTGAATACAAAAAAATTATCACCAAAGAAAAGCATCAATATAAGCGTAAGATCCCTGAAGCCCTTGAAATTATAAAGCATCCTCGCAATCCTAATAGACATGGGGGCATGGATGTCAGTAGAAGTTGGATCCCCTTACTTACTCAAGCACCCATGCCTCACAACCTTGACTAGTACTATCCTCCCTCACTCCCTCCTACACTTTTAACCTCATTTGACCTTTCTTCCATTCTCTCTCCTCTTCATTCATTTCCCTATTAATCCTCTCTCCGCTTCACTCTTCCTTATTCCAACCTTCTCTATCATATTATCTCAACCTCATCTATCCTAATAATATCACCGTCCTCTTCTAATAATTATCAAATTAATAACAACAAGGATTAATTTAATTAAGGTTAATCATAATGATTATTATCATTTTCTTATTATTAATTAACTTTATTATTAGTTTTAATTAATAATTAAACAGTAATCATATAATAAATAAATAAATGATAATGATAATTACAATTATAACTTTAATATAATAAATAAATCATTATAAAGTTAAATTTATAAAACCTTTAAAATAATAACAAATATTATTTAATAAATAATGATAAGGGCTAATCATTAATTATATAGTTATTAGTATAATTAGCTTTATTATTAGTATCATTTAATCTAATTAATAAAAATTATAATATTTAATTATTCACTTTATTATTATCTAAAAAAAAAGTTAACTATTTAGAATTATTATACTATAATTTTTTATTGATAAATAATTTACTTTTATAATATATAAAATCATTAATAAATGGCTTTTCATTTTTCATACCCATTCTACATTATCTTCTTTTCTTTTTCCCTCTTTTACTACGTATGTCTTTTAAGATGAATTCTTGCTATACATCCAATTAATTCATAAATGAATTGTAAAATCGGTTCCTTCTTAACACTAAACCTTAAGATACCCTCCACAAAATCTTCAAACGATCACACCCTCCACAAAATCTTCAAACGATCACATTAATTTTTTTATTTTAGTTTACATAAAAAATTATAAATATATTATAGCAAGAAATGAGTAGGGGAAATTCCTAGAGTTTTTAATACTCTTCTATGTTTCTCATTAAATATTTTGTTTTATGTGTTTATTAGGGGAAATTCCTAGAGTTTCTAATACTCTTTATGTTTCTAATTAAATTTAGTTTTGTTATGTTTATTAAAACACATAATGAAATTACTAATAATTTGCTTTCTTATTACTAATTAATTATATTAATAAAAACCTTATTTAAAACAGAAGACACGCCCGAAGTTTCTTTGAAAAGCTTTGATGAAAAATTAGAGTGTAATATAGATATTTTATATTACATTTTATAAAATATAAATTTGTTTTAAATACATATTAATTTTTTCATAAAATAAAATAGGTTATATAAAGTTGTAAATGGAAAACAGACTACGATGAAAAGGCAATTCAAGTTGTATTAATGGTTACAGTTTCAGCAAACAAATAAAATATAATAAAATTATTTCACAGATGGAAAACATTATAATCTTTCTGTTGAATCGTATAAAATTAACCAAACATCACCATCTAAATAGTAACAAGGGAGCCACTGCCGTGGCGGTAGTCCCTGCCGGG
>APFE030274985.1:23814-43500 GCA_000404065.3 Pinus taeda
GTTAAAATAGAAAAATAAAAATAATTGTTTTTGAATCTCATTTAGGTTGTACCTATCCCATTGTTTGTTAACCTCTATGAATGGAATACGAGTAGTATAACAGTATAGTATGTTAAAATAGAAAAATAAAAATAAAATAAAGGTATTTAGAGTTAAGATTAGGATAGATTTTTATTTATTTTAACTTCTTGTTTACTCAAGCCATCTTGGAAACACTGCACGACATTATTTATGAGAGAGTTATTCTATTATCTAGGATTTATGTCAAGAAATTTAAAAGATAAAAACATTTTTTTCCCTAAAATGTCAATAAATTGGGTGAATTTAAATCTCACCTTGTGATCTTGAAAGCTGAAGACAAACAAGTTTCTCAACCTCACAAACATTTTGACATTTTTGTGAAGCAAATATTATAATTTTTTGACCATAGCGTAGATAGTTAAACAAATTAAGAAATTTCTCTTTGCAAGTGTAATGCCCACTTTCTAAAATTCACCACCTTAATTCATTCCTCAATTGAACACATTATTGTTCTTAAATTAGTTGAATTTACTTCATTCCTTAATTGAGCACATTATTGTTTTTTAATTAGTTGAATTTCTAGAGTTAATTCTAGATGTCTACATTTTTGAATTGTTTTTCAGGGATATATGTAGATTATGTCTTTATACTTTGAGTTTTGGACATGTTTTGATCCAACACTTTTTTAGTAAGTGTTTTTAATTAATATATTTTAGAAGTGTCTTCTATCACCTATCAATATCATTTTCCAGAAGCTTGTCTAAAAGAAAATAACTTATATTTGGAGTTTTTATTTTTGGTCAACTATTCTAATAAGTCCAAGATAAACACAATTTTAAAGTTTAGTATGTAAGAGTCTTTAACCAACTTCTAGAAATACACAAGTGGTCTATCTCATTCACAATTTCTCATTATAAAAGATCCAATCACCTATCAATATCATTTTCCAGAAGCTTGTCTAAAAGAAAATAACTTATATTTGGAGTTTTTATTTTGGTCAACTATTCTAATAAGTCCAAGATAAACACAATTTTAAAGTTTAGTATGTAAGAGTCTTTAACCAACTTCTAGAAATACACAAGTGGTCTATCTCATTCACAATTTCTCATTATAAAAGATCCAATCAGTGATTTACCTAAGATAAATTTGTACTTTGGCTAACTAACTATGTGATTATTACCACATGCAACTTTAGTGATTGATGTTGCTAATAAGGCAACAATTGCTCAAAGACAAGGTTGTGCTTCTTGAGTCAATTTAACAATTTAACATGGGATAGCACTGTCAATTTATGCATTTTTGATATATATAGCTCTTTTTCTGTCTTTACAGTAATAGGATGTCATAAGTTATTTTTGCATGTGCTAAACCTCTCTCTATTTCAAGGTTCATTTCCATTTAAAATGGATTTGGGTGTGTTTGGTCATATAAACCCTCATTGTAGAGGCTTCAACTTCATTCACCCTAACCAACCATCTCCAAACTCTATATGTTTCCTTAGATCAGACTGAATTCATGTTATTCATGTTTCTTGCATGGCCGAGATCCAAGGCACCTGTAAATTTGGTACATGTGAGGTTTTATTTTTTCATAGTTGAATGTGGCTTTATTTTGACATTTCCACTTTCTAAAATTTCTAACATAATGATAGAAAATGCTTGATTTTTCCAAAAGATAGATGGCAATCAACTTTATTCTATGTTTGGAATTTGGGTTGAAAATATTTCAAAAAAGTGTGTGTATATATATATTCATATTCAATTTCAATTTCAATAGTTATTTTTAACCACTTCAAGAATTTAAAAGTTTTATCTTTCTATTTGTATTTTTTATTATTATATATCTGTTTAAAATATTTTATTGCTAATGTAGAGTTGGAGCACATTAGAGTTTGCTTGCAAGGTTTCACTGCTATTTTTTTTTTCCAATATGCACCAACATCAGTTTAAATGAGACCTTCAAATAATGTCGAGCTTTTGATTCCAATCTTTCTTAAGTTTACAAGATTTGCTTCAACTTTGTCATTCATAAGTTTCTGTAAGTTATATTGCTAAGGTTGTTTACCCCATTGATTTTGCTTAGACCAAGTACACATAATTCATAGGGTGTTACGATTCCTTGGATATCATTAAAATTTACCTAGGTCATTTGTGGGATGGCATGTTACCAGATGTTGTGTTGACCTTGGAAAAATGCATTTCTAAGACACTGAGGCTCGTAGAAAATTGAGCTACTGCAAGTCAAGAAATTTAATTAGGAAATTCTAAAAGTAAGCTACAATTATCCTTTCCTTCATTAATTTTTGATATAATTTCATCTCTTTTGTTTGCAAGTGAGGATTTTCTATGTGTACCCAAGGTTGGAATAAGGGTGTTGGTGTGTATGCGGTTTTTAGGTTTATATGATGAATCTGGGCTTTGATACCATGTGTAAGGCCTCCTTTTCCGAGGGGATCTTAAGTTTTTATAAAGAATTTCTTCAACAAGAAATTAAAAATACATTTGTACCAACTACTGTGGCTTGGTTGCAGTGCTTATGTTGGGACCACACGACTAAATATGCCACCCTACCAACTAGGAAAGTCTATATGATTTCCTAGCCTAGGTAACTTCCATAGGTTCTCTAGTCCTCTGAGCCCAAGTCCAAGCATAGTCATAATGCATTTTAGTTCTCGATTGAACACCCTCCAAACTACAAAATCCGCTGTCCAAGTCTAAGTTCCTCTTCTCCATGTTTCCTCCCTTCTCTTGACTCCCACTCTGATGTAGGAGCATGAGGCTTGAAGACAAAAGGCTTCCAATTTTATTCCAAAAATACAAAAAACGGTTTACAAGCAAAGGAGTGGGATCCTTTAGTTGTATATTTACAAAGCTTTCTAGATAAGATTTGAGATAGAATTCAGGGATTTGAACTATTTTGTAATTAATACAAGTATTTAGACTTAGTTGAGATTCTCGGGGAGAATACCACGCAAATTAGATGTTATCTAGAATTAGGCATATTTGATCCATTGATTGAGGATCTGATTGTTGTATGAAATGGTATTTATGTAAGTTTTGAATTAGTGTAAGGGGATTTGGCTGGATTTGGATCGGGATATGTTTAAAAGAAATATAACTTAGACAGAGTCTAAACTTGGCGGAATGGGGAAAACCCCGACAAAAGTCGTGAGGAACCTTAGGAAACAACCTGAATCGTCCAATCGATAGGCACAGATCTAACAATGATCATGTGCTCACAAGCACGAACGTTAATTCTAAAACCGGACGCGGGAAATTATTTAACTGAATTAATAACTCAGTTAATCTAGACTGTCCGCTTGAAGGAGGCCGATCGAATGGTAATCGTGTGGTTAAGATGCATGGGGTTTAATTTGGAAATTAGACGTGATATTGTATGAATTGCGATTTAATCCATTGAAGTTTGGATTTA
The DNA here is from genome assembly GCA_000404065.3 of Pinus taeda. Taxonomy (NCBI): domain Eukaryota; kingdom Viridiplantae; phylum Streptophyta; class Pinopsida; order Pinales; family Pinaceae; genus Pinus; species Pinus taeda. The sequence continues at coordinate 27,268 of APFE030274985.1, forward strand.
TCATAGTCGTTCGCTATGAAGTAATGAGATCCAACGAATATTGCATCAAAAAGTACATGGGCTTTAATCTAAATTTCAGACATAAGAAGTTATAAACTGTAGCTTTGTTTCCTTTCGGTTATGTGGGAAAGGTAAAGGTTTGTGGAAAAGGCAGATGTGAGAAGTTTATGAATGACAATATTATTTCCTTTTGGTTTCGTGGTAAGTGAAGTTCTGCCATATTTCGGGTAATTTTAACAATTCTGCTATTTTAGCAGAATAACTACATTTGGAGGCAGATGACTGAAACTCCAAAGGAAATCCGGGAAGAACTTTCACTTGCGTTTGAAGAGATCGTTTCTGGATTTGAATGATTATCTCTAACACCTACACCCATACCACCATTAATGGTATCAGAGGAGCTTGTTGACACTGATTAGGATCTCAAATATCAGAGAAAGAAGTCCAACATGGCTTTTAGAGTTGGAGGAAGACGTGGTCAAAGAAGAGGAAAACCAGTTGCAAATGCTGAAGTGTTGGAATATATGCAATAGATGCAAGCTAGATTGGAAGCAGTAGAAATGGGAAATCAAGGAGATGCAGATGCCGGAGATGTCACTAGGCCGGAAGTTGAAGTTGCAGAAGCAGAGGAACCTGCAGAAATTACTCCTGAAATTAGATTTTTTAAATCAGTGTTGGGATCCACATCTAAACCCAGACTTGAGGGTACAATTTACATAGGAGGTTTAAACCCTGAGGAGTTGATAGACTGGATTAATAGCATGGATAAATTATTTGATTATGAAGAAATGGAGGAAGGAAAGAGAGAGAAATTTGATGTCACAAAATTGAAAGGACATGCAACACTTTGGTGGGATGGAGTGCAGGCAGAAAGAAAAAGACTTGGTAAGTAGCCAATTAGAAATTGGAACAGGATGGTGGAAAAGTTGAGAGGTAAGTTTTTTCCAAGTGATTATCAACAGACATTATTTAGATAGATGCAGAATCTCAGACAAAGGTCTTTGACAATGAAAGAATACACATAGGAATTTTACAAAGTGAGCATAAGAGCTGGACAAATTCAAGATACAGATAAGAGGGTTGCAAGATACATAAATGGTCTCAGAATGAAGATCCAAGATGAGATAAGTTTGCTGTCTCCTAAAACAGTAGAAGAGGCTTATCAGATGGTATTGAAAGCTGAAGAAAAACTCATAAGGAAACAATATGCCAGAAGTAGAGGTACTTTCCGAGGAAGAGGAAGTCAAGGTGGTAGAGGAATATCTACAACACTTAGAGATGGAGCTAGTAGAAACTCGAGTCAGCATACACCCACAGAAGGTGATGCATGTAGCAGAAGGAGTTTTTTCAGAGGAAGAGGAGGCAGATGCAGAGGAAGAGAAATTAGATGTTACAGATGTAACAAGCTGCGACGTAGAGCCTATGAGTGCCCAGAAAACAAAGGAACAAATCAGAGAAATGTAATGGTTTCTAAGACTGAAGAAGAAGCAGAAAAGGTGACAGAAGAAGAAAATGTACCAAAGAAAGGGGAATCTTTGGTAGTTAAAAAAGTTTTGTTAAAGCCAGCAAAGGAAGTTGTTGAACCAGCATAGAGAAAGACTTTGTTCAGGATTGTGTGCAATTTTCAAGGAAAATGCTATCAAATGATAATTGATAGTGGCAGTACCAATAATTTGGTCTCTACAGAAGTGGTGGAGAAGTTAAAATTAAAGACAAAGAAACATCCAACACCTTACAAGGTGTCATGGCTTCAAAAAGGACATCAGTTGTTAGTGAATGAACAGTGTGAAGTGGAGTTGCAGGTGGGCAAATACAAAGACAAAATTATGTGTGATGTGATGCCTATGGATGTGTGTCACATATTGCTGAGAAGACCTTGGCAATATGATAGAGGAGCTATGCATGATGGGAAAAAGAACACATACAAGTTTGGTAAGGATGGTGTTAATCATACATTGCTGCCTATGGAAGAGGAGGATGCATCAAGGAAATTTGATCCAAAGACCCTATTGTTGAGTGGAAAAGAATACTTACAACAGATTGAAGAGGATGAGGTAAATTTTGCATTGATTTACAAACCCATGGTAATAATGACTTCCACTAAGATTTCTGATTTGCCAATTTAAATTCAAGAGATGCTGGAGAAATTATTGTGATATCATTGTAGATGATTTGCCTAATGAGTTGCCACCCATTAGAAAAATCAGTCATCATAGGATAAGTCCCACAGAAAATGAAGAAATCAGAAAACAGGTTCAAGAACTGTTAGATAAAGGATTGGTTAGAGAGAGTTTGGGTCCTTGTGCAGTGCCAACAGTGTTGAGTCCAGAGAAGGATGGAGGCTAGAGAATGTGCACTGATTCAAGAGCAATCAACAAAATAACAATCAAGTATATATTTCCTTTACCTAGAATTGAAGATTTGATGGATTGTTTAAGTGGAGCAAGATATTTTAAAAAGTTGGATTTAAAAAGTGGTTATCATCAAATAAGGATTAGAGAAGGAGATGAATGGAAAACTACATTTAAAACAAATGAAGGATTGTATGAATGGATGGTGATGCCTTTTGGGTTATCAAATGCTTCTAGTACATTTATGAGGCTAATGAATGAAGTGTTGAAATAATTTATTGGTAAATTTGTAATAACATATCTGGATGATATATTAGTTTATAACAGAACTAAAGAGGAACATATGAGACATCTAAGTTATGTCTTATAGAGGCTGCAACAAGAAAAGTTACTGTTAAATTTAAAGAAATGTTCATTCATGAAGGAAGAGTTGGTATATTTGGGCTTTGTTGTTTCTGCTGATGGATTAAAGATGGATTCAGAGAAGATAAAGGCAATCATAGTATGGCCTTCACCAAAAAGTGTTTTTGAGGTAAGAAGTTTTCATGGTATTGCTAGTTTTTATAGGAAGTTCATAAGGAATTTTAGTAAGATCAATGCTTCTATTATTGACACTATCAAGAAGGATAAACGACCATTTAAATGGACTGCTGAAGCAGAAAAGAACTTTAAGCTGTTGAAAAGGAAGATCATTGAGAAACCTATTTTAATTTTGCCTGATTTTAATAAACCTTTTCAAGTGAAATGTGATGCTAGTGGAGAAGCTATTGGCGGTGTTTTAAGTTAGGAGGACATACCTGTAGCTTATTTTAGTGAAAAACTAAATGAATCAAAGAAGAAATATTCTTCTTATGATAAGGAATTTTATGCAGTTGTATAGTCATTGAAGAAGTGGAGACATTACTTGATGTCTAAGGAGTTTATACTTTATTCAGACAAACATGCATTGCAGTACATTATGCAACAACCAAAGCTTAGTCAGAAACATGCAAAATGGGTAGAATATCTTCAAAGTTTTAATTTTGTATTGAAGCATATAACTGGCCAATTAAACAAGGTAGAAGATGCCTTAAGTAGAAAAAATATCTTAGTTCAGGAAAGTCAAATTCAAGTGTTGGGGTTTTATTTTCTTAAAGAATGAAATTGAATTATTTTAACTAATCAAAGAATAGCTAGTACTTGCCGCTAGTACTTGGACCATGCAGAGTCTTGAGGAAATTTTCTGCAAATGCATATGAAACTGAATTACCCCCCGATATTGGAATATCACCAATTTCAATGTTGCTGATTTGTACAGGTATGAAATTGGAAATGCAAATGATACAACAGAAGACAAGGAATAACAAGAGGTTGATTGGGTCAAACAATTACCTACAACAAAGGCATTGCAATCAAAGAAGATATTAGATAAGAATTTGTTTAAGAAGACAAGGGGACATGAGTATTTTCAGTATTTGGTCAAATGCAAGGATCAACCAATTGCTGATACTACCTGGATGACAAATGTCATGCTATAGAAGTTGGGCAGTTCTGTAGAAGAGCTCATGGACAACAACCCATGAAGAATTTTGTCCTCAGGAGTCTGATGTAGGACCATGAGGCTTGAAGACAAAATGCTTCCAATTTTATTCCAAAAATACAAAAAAAAAATTACAAGCAAAGGAGTGGGATCCTTTAGTTGTCAATTTACAAAGCTTTCTAGATAGGATTTGAGCTATAATTTAGGGATTTGAACTATTTTGTAATTAATTCAAGTATTTATACTTAGTTGAGATTCTCGAGGAGAATATCATGCAGATTAGATGTTATATAGAATTAGGCAGATTCGATCCATTGATTGAGGATCTGATTGTTGTATGTAATGGTATTTATGTAAGTTTTGAATTAGTGTAAAGGGATTTGGCTAGATTTGGCTTTGGAGGATTAGACTGTAAAATTGAAATATCTCTATGTCTCTATGTATTCTATGAATGAATGTTCAATCTTGGAGGGTTGAATTTCCTTCGAAATTTCTCTGAGTTCTGTTGATTTTCAGTTTAGCCCTTTAGAATTAGAGGTTGGTATAATATTGTGTTATCACGATTAAATCTTTATTTCTGTGTATTGATATAGCCAGGATATGTTTAAAAGAATGTAACTTAGACACAATCTAAACTTGGCGGAAGGCAAATTCTTGGCAGAACGAGGAAAACCCCGACAAATGTCGTGAGGAACCTTAGGAAACGACCTGAATCGCCCGATCAACATGCACAAATCTAACGATGATCACGTGCTCACAAGCACGAACGTTAATTCTAAAACCGAATCTTAGAAATTATTTAACTAAATTAATAACTCAGTTAATCTGGACCGCCCGCTTGAAGGAGGCCGATTCGACGACAATCATGTGGTTAACATGCACGAGGTTTAATTTGGAAATTGGATGCGATATTGTATGAATCGTGATTTAATCTGTTGAAGTCTGGATTGATCATAGCCATTTGCTATGAAGTGATGAGATCCAACGGATATCGCGTCAAAAAGTACACGAGCTTTAATCTAAATTTTGGACCCGAGAATTTATAAACTGCAGCTTTGTTTCCTTTTGGTTTTGTGGGAAAGGTAAAGGTTTGTGGAAAAGGCGGACACAAGAAGTTTATGAACGAGATTGTTATTTCCTTTCGGTTCCGTGGTAAGTGAAGTTCTGCCATATGTTAGGTAATTTTAACAATTCTGTTGTTTTAGTAGAATAACTACATTTCGAGGTGGATGATTGAAACTCCAAAGGAAATCCAAGAAGAAATTCCACCTGCGCTTGAAGAGATCGTTTCTGGATTTGAACGATTATCTCTAACACCTACACCTAGACCACCACACTCTCCCCTTTCCTCGTGCATGACCAAAACCAAACCAAAAAAGAAAAATCCCCTTGACCTCCCCACTTTCCCTAAACTTATGCCCCTTTGAAATAAATGTCACCCACTCATAATAATCGTCACCCACTTCATTTATGTCATTAACTCCCCCCATGCCTCTCTTTGATCCCCTCCCAATTTTCCTTTATCCTTGAATTAATTAAAGGAACAACCTTGTCAGATTTGAGAAAGAATAAATAGTAAAATAATAATGAAATATTAATAGTTAATCATGTTAGTGAGCCTTGTGCATTCACAAGAATCTAATCAAGTAAATATTAAACAAACATTTTTAAATATATTTTTTTAATTATAAATTAATATTAAAATTTTAAATAACACTAATCAAACCTAATTATTAAACAAACTTAATATTAATCATAAACTTAATCATTAATCAAACTTAAAATTAATCGTAACTTATTTACTGATCAAACTTAACCATTAATTAATTATTTAACCTAATAAGCTATAAAATACAAAATGCACTATATTTGATAGAAATATAAATAACATACACAAAATATCATTCAATATATAAATTATTAACCCAATATATATATCATTCCATATATAAATTATTAACCCAATATATAAATTATTAACCCAATATATAAACTATTAACACAATATATAGATAATGAAATCAAATAAAAACATTACACTACTACATAATAGTTTGTTATATATTGAGTATACTTATTCAAACTTCCCTTCTTCTATTTCTCTTGTAAATTATCAATAAATATTTAATATTGGAACACCAATATAATTTAAATAACACTTTCCTTAACATATGTGTTAGATGATTAAACACTTCTCTTAACTACACTGTAATTAATAACTTAAGAGGTTGTTAATAGTGGTCAGCATGAGGTTAGTCGATTAAGGATAGCAAGTTAGATAGCGTATTATTATTTATGTTTGTATTGACATTCTTATTACGACATATTATTTAGAGAATAAAAAAATTGCTTTTATGGTTCTAGTTAATTAATTTGTGATTTTATAATTTTAAAATAGTCGAGTTTTGGGAATAAGAATCAATGTTTTAGTTAGTTAAAGATTATGTTATTATTTATATTTGTGTATTGATATTTTTATTATTTTAATTGTTTAGACAAATTGATATTAACTTTTATTGATATGGTTACACTGAATTGGTGTATGAGACTTTTTGTTTGTGGAACAAGGGACTTATCTCTGCGTAACTATTTTATTGTTAAGTTTATGAAGGCACACATACTCTACCCATACTCTACCTCCTCTGGTTTTGAACCTGTGACTTTTTAGGAGAAAACACACGCTCTTAACCATTAAGTCCACTCAATCTGTATAGTTATTCAAGTAAAACAAATTAATTATTAATTATATTTCATTTGAAATAATATTTTAATAAATTTATTTAATCTTAAAGAAATTATTAATATAAATTTTGTGTTTTAAATTATTCAATTAAAAAAAAATTTCAAAATAAAATTATTATATCATAGCGGGAAAGTTAAATGTATAGATTTTATAAACCCTTAAAAGTGTAAAAAACACAAGTAAATAAACAAAAATAACTAAACAAAAATAACTAAACACAAGTAAATAAACAAAAGACTACTAAACTATTTTAGGAGAATTAATTGGTTTGATGCTAACGCAAAGAAAAAAAACTAAACGCAAGTAAATAAACAAATGACTAATAAACTATTTTAGGAGAGTTAATTGATTTGAGGCTAACATAAGCAACATGTATATCAATCTCGAATTAGTGATCAAATTTGAAGTGCAGGTCTTAATTTCATTTAGAAGGGCACACATTCATGTAGCGCTTCCATTATGAAAAGCATAAAAAAAAGGAGCAATTCAATTCACAATAGTAAATTATTTTTAAATTTCTTTTTATTTTTTCAGAAACAAAAATATACTTCTATGTCAAAGGCTGCATTAATAAATGCATTACTCTTACACATGTGTGATTGAGAAATCTAACCACATAAGATTAATGGATAGCCAGGAGACCTATATCCCTCCTCTAGTTCAGATAAGGATTAATTTTGTAGGAAATTTTTGTGACCAGAACGTTCAAGCCAATATACAAGTAGCTCAATCAAATTTAAGTTTATTGCATGAATGAAAAAATTCAGTAAAATACTAAACAAGTTTAAGATTCAACGCAACGAAAGTGTGTACAAAGGTGTCTATGTTTTTGGTATCTCCTTTTTTAATATGAAAACATACCAGGAATTGGGAATCCTCAAACAAATCAAGTCTAGTATATTAGGAAGCCTGTTGAATGCCCTCCTCTCCAAGCATAAATCGTGCTTAAACTTTACTTGACAGACGTTCGCTGAATGATGAATCTATGTTCATCTCCAGCTTAAATCGTCGTCAAACCTTGCTTTGGGCAGCCTTCAGGCACAACCCAATGAAATTACATACCTAATACATGGCCCATATTGACATCTAGTCGCTCTCAATTGAAACTACCAAATGTAATGGTATCAAAGGGTAATTGTGACATAACAATTAATAAGAACTTCCATCATATGCACAATTAAAAAAACAACTCAAAGAGAAACTATTGTTTTTGAAATGGGAGCAACTCAGAAACTACCAAATGTAATGGTATCAAAAGGTAATTGTGACATAATAATTAATAAGAACTTGTATCATATGCACAATTAGAAAAAACAACTCAAAAGGAAACTGTTGTTTTTGAAATGAGAAAAAACAACTAAACTGTTGTTTTTGAAATGGATATAAGTTTTAACATGAAAAGAAATTTACAAATTCAACATTCTTAAAATTCTAATTTGAGAAAAAATGAAATTAAAAAAAAAGGTTGACAATTTGACAACCTTTCTTAAAATTTTTTAAGATATTATTCCAATTTTTTTTTTAAATGACAAAAATCAATTTTTAATTTTTTTTGACTGGTAAAATTTTCTCACTACTCTGACCTGCCAAAAACCCTTTGAAGGGCTCTGACGTGTTCAATTTTGATCCCTTTTCCCGATGAAAAGCATTTATATACAATGCAATACTTTTATTTTATCATAATATGGAAGTTCAAAATATAATTTCCATAAAATCGAGGCTAATAAAGTACTTTATCACTTGTTAATTGGTTCGATGCTTACTTAATATGTATGTTAATTTTAATGAAAAACGATGTATGCATTTAAATTTATTAGAGTTTGTCATGAGGTTAATTATATAATTTGTATTATTTTATAAAATAATAAATAATTAGGAATTGTTTTTAATAAGATATTTTGGAAGTTTTTATGGTGAATTTTTTCTGGTCTAATTTCTTTAAAATCTCGCAGGAATTCATTGAGATCACATCTTTGATGCATGTTTTGCACAATAGAGATGCCCTAGGGGTTTTTCTCAATCCATATATACAATAAAAAAACTAGTTTAAATAACACAAATCAAGATTTCACCACAAATTTTTCGGCAGGATTCCAGCACGGGAAACTCCAAAAAGTGGCACTAAAGACAACTCCAATCAATAATGTAAAATTACTTTTCATTCATAAATATTTGTTAATTTTTATTGTTCAATTTTTTTTTGTTAGAATTTAAATTTTAGTATTATGTTGGTGAAAGGAAAATTTCTTTTCGATTTTATTTATTTATTTATTTTTTGTTGTTGTAAATTTTAACAATAATTATTTTTTGCAAGTTTGGTAGGACTATATCTTTATCATGTCCAACTTCTTACCTAGATCGGGAGGATAGCACAAGATTTGAACCCAAGACTTCCCGCTTGGTGAAGCTATCCCAAGTGGACAACAATTTTTCCAACAATTAATCACAATACAAATACTAAATTAGCAACCCATAATTTGGTTTATGGGTTGATGGAGAATACTTGCAATTTTATTTGATTTAGTCTTTTGTGTAGATTAGTTATCTTATTTGTTTTCTCTCATTGTTTGGCTACTTGAAATTAGATGTTTTTCCTCCCAACCAACTATGGACAACCTCTCTAGCTCCCTAACACTTGGAAACATTGGGGGGAATTCTTAACCCTTTGTGTCCAAAGTCTCAAAAAACATAGCCTATAAGTATGTCTAGTTCTTGATATATCTCTCATATTGCCAAGTTTGATGTTATAAGTCCTTTGTCCACATCATTGGGTTCTCCACCTCCAACCCAATATTTTTCTAGAAATTAACCACCCCCTCTCCTTTTCTTAGGATGCCCTTTTAAGCTTCTACTTCCACCAACTTGCATTTTGGGAAGGTCATAGGATTGATCTGTAAACTTCTATGGATATCCCAATGGATAATTTGTCACAACTGATCCGATAAAATCATACTTAAATATGCATGTACAGGCGCAGACTAAGTATATAGGCATTATCTCCCACCTTTTCTAGTATCTCAAAGGGACCATACCACAGACCTTTGATTTTCTCACGAGGACCCTCTAGCCTATACTCTATCTCACATCTTGAATGAATTCTTAGTCTTGTGTTGATCAGGCCTAACCTTATAATTTTCCCGTGACTTTTTCAATGTCTCATATACTTATATATGCATATGCCCGATCTTCTCTATCATTCTTTTAGCCCTCAAGGCATCCCCTGTAAGATCCTCCCTCACTCCTTGCTCGATCTTCTCAATAATTGTTTTAGCCATCAAGGCATCCCCTATAAGATCCTCCCTCACTCCTCCTTGTTTCCCATATGCAATATCCAAAGGTGAAGGTGGAAAGTTTCAAATGGGGACTTTCCAATAGAAGTGTGGATTTATCTATTATAAGAGTGTTGTATATGTACCATATTTTGATCCCAGGTCTTCAAATGCTTCTGACTGTAACTTCTCAAAAGTTACACCAAATTGCCATTGACTACTTTTGTCTACCCATTTGTTTATGGATGGAATGTTGTAGACCTATTTAACTTTGTGTCCATCTTCTCCCACAATGTAGTCCAAAATGCATTGATAAATCTTGTGTTCCTGTCTAAAATAATGCTCCTCGGTATCCCAAAGTGCACCCAGACTTGTTGAAAGTACAAGTTTGATGCTTCTTGCCCATTGATGTTCTTTTTACAAGGCATTAGAATGCACATCTTGATGAATCTTTCAACTACCGTGAACATGTAGTCATGTCCATTCCTAAGTGTTGGTAAACCTCCAACAAAGTCCATGGAAATTCTTTCCCAAGGATGAGTTGGTGCATGTAAGGGATTATATAGATCCCGTTTCTTGATTTTAGGCTGGTTGATACACAAAGCATGCATCCTGTTATGAACTTAGCTACCTATACTTGCATCTTACGCCAATGCACATGCCTCCTACAAGTTGGTCAGTGTATTCCCTGCAAACTTGGAGTTGTGAGCCTCTCTAATTAGCCACAATTACTCACCTTTACGAGCACATAAATTATCTAGCCTGTAGAGTAACCCATCTTGGAGATGGTAGTCAAATATTCCATCACCATTGTGCACATGAATATGGCTCTACAACTGTTAAAACACCTCCTTGAAGTCCTCATCCTTTGATATACCATTATGTATGCTTACTGGATGAATGGTTATATGTGCATCATAGTTCCCAAAGTTGTAATATTTGATGTGGGTGGCCTTAAAAGCATGTTGGTCAAATTGTTTATGTTTCCCTTCTTGTACTTGATCACTAAATGAAACCATTGTATAAACCCCATCCACTTGTAATGCTTGGCCTACTATAGCTTACTCAGGGTCTATAGGTACTGTAGTGGTTGGTGATATGTGGATTACTATCTCCTCTACCATCAAATAGCGTTTCCACTTCTTCATAGCTTACACTAGGGCATAGAGATCCTTGTTGTAGGTAGGGTAGTTAAGAACTACCCCATGAAATACTTTAGAATGGTAGCATACAAGCCTTCCTCCCTACATTAATATTGCTCTCGTAGCATACCCACTCTTATCTGTCTCCACTTTGAAGGGTTGTTACAAGTTTGGTAATGCCAGAACTATTTATTGACTTATCTTCTTCTTTATCTCCTTAAAGGCCCTCTGCTGACCCTTTCCCCATTGGAAACTCTTTCCACTTGCTGTTATGGTATAGAGTGGTGTTCCTACAAATGAGACAATGAATTTCCTCAGATATTGTGCTACCCAAATGAAACTCTTGACCTCAGGAAAATTAGTAGGCACCGACCATTTCATGATGGTCTCCAACTTGGCAGGATCTATCTTCAACTATCCTCTACTTATCACATACCCCAAATACACCAAAGAATATTGTGAAAACTCACACTCTTTGAGATTTGTTAGCAGCTGGTTCTTCTTTAATTTCTCTAGCACTTGCGTCAAATGTAAGATGTGCTCCTCTTAGGTAGCACTGTATACCAATATATCATCCAAATATACAGTAATAAATGGATTTATAAAATGGTACATTATATCATTCATTAACCTTATAAATGTAGATGGTGCATTACATAGGACAAATGACAAGACTAAATACTCATACAAACCTTACCTAGTTTTGAAGGCAATGTTCCAAGTATCTTCTTCTCTGACTTGAACCTCGTGATATCCAAACTTTAAGTCTAGCTCGGTGAAGTATTTTGTTTGTTATAACTTATCTAGCAATTTATTTATTTTTTGTATTGGGTACTTGTTCTTAAGCGTAATTTTGTTCAACAACCTATAATATATACACATTTTCTAAGTCCCATCCTTATTTATGGCAAAATGATTATGGGTGACCAACATGGTGATGTACTTGTTCAAATAACATCATGTTCCAATAACTGTTGTAACTATTTCTTCACATAACTTGCTTCTATAATAGAATTTTTGTACAACCCAATATTTGGCAATGGGAAGTCCAACAATAGCTATATCTTTTTCTCCACTTCCCTCTTGGGTGCTATCCCTTTAGGCTCCTAGAACACATCCCTATATGCCTATAAAAACTCTTCCAATTATTATTTCTATTTCTTAGTACACCCCTCTAGGGATGTCTTTGGTTTCATCAACTCTTATACAGACTGATTTTCTCTTAAAAACAATAAAACATACTTCTTGCTAGAACTTATTAGTTTCTTGGCTTGGTTGGAACTTACCAACGAAATTTTTGACTTTCCTTTGTGTACATTGATGGTGAACGATTTTCCACCCTTGACGAGGCGGTATTGGTTGGTTCTCTACATGAAGTTTTCATTCCACACATATGTGTGTGTGTAGGGAATTCTAAACACCACTCCAGATACAACAAGGGGAACTAGATCTAGCTCTACTTCATCAATAAAATCAACATTGATAACAAATCCAATTTTGTATTGCTTTTTTACCTTTATTTTTGCATCCTTATTTACCCATCCCAATGGATATGGGCTTGGATGACCATGAACTTCCAATCCCAATTTGTTGACCAAATTTGTTTCAATGAGATTTTCCTGTGATCTCAAGTCGAATAGAGCATCAATATTGGTATTTTTAACCTGTATCTTTATATGAAAGAGTTTGGTCCTTTCATTCTCTTCCTGTTGTTGAAGGCTACTCAAATTCATCTCCTTCTGCAATGATGTACATACAATATTCTCATCCACGTATGAACTACTTTCAACCTGGTTTTTCAAATCAATGGCCATGAGATTTTCTTCTTAATATCTTTCTTTTTGTTCTTCGGGTTAAGCTCTAGATGGAAATTCCAACACTTCTCCTTTGTATGACCATCAATGTTACAATGGTTGTAGTGGTTGATGGGATCTTTACACTGGTTGTTGTAGTTGTTTTTATTTTATCTTTTCATCATTTCCACTTCTTCTTCCCCTCCTTAGAAATGTATTGGTGCTCCTTCTTCTTTGACCCACTTAATTTCCCTTTCTTTAGGCCAATGTTATCTAGGTACTATGCATGTACACAAGATTCATCCACTGATCTCGGTTTAAACAATGCCACTTACTTTCACATATGGTTGTGTAGAACCCATAGATACTTGAGGAGTACATCTGAGTTCTTTTGGGAGATACCCATCATTATGACCATCTTTCTAAATCTTGTGGTGTATACACTTTGCCCATGCTTCTATCTAAAGTAATGCCACTAGATCCACTAGTCCTCTACATACCCGGTAGGATATAATTGTGACTTTATGAGAGTTTTAAATTCCTCCCACTTAGTAACTTGAGGATCTCTCTCTAACCTAAAGGTATCCATATGTATTTCCACTAGGTTAGGTCATGGCCCTCTAATTTCAGCCACACAAATGAAATATTTCATTCTTCCTCTATATGATGAACACTCAAATAAACTTCTAATTGCTACAACTTGTGATTTAGTTTCAGAGTGTCAATCCCACCTTGATACAATTTTATATCAACCTTCACTTCCATTTTGAACAAGGATTGTGAATGGTTCATAACACTCGAATTTGGTTGATAATTTTTGGGTTCTTTTTTTGTCTCCTTCTCTGTTACTTCCTAATCTCATGATCTCCCCTCTGTGTTAGAACCCCAATATTCTCCAAATAGATTGAGCTTATTAGTTAATACCATCATGAGGAGGCTCACATTATGGTTTATATCTATAACTTGTGTTTCCAACTATGAAAACCTCTCCTCTATGGTATCTTGAGGGTTATTCGTAGATTCATCTGTCATGATTGGGGTTTTGTGACTTTTGGCTTAATCAATATGGATCCCCTTCACTACCCAGAATATATCTAAAGAAACATTCTCTGATACTAATATGTTCTGTAAACTATTGTCAATATTCCACTTGAAAGTTCGTTACAACAAATTTGATAAAACTATACTTAACATTTTGAAATCTACACTATGAGGGTTTATTTCTGCTTAGATTTTTGGATCTGTAAATTAATATTTATTGTGTATGCATAAAAAATATAATTATGTAGAAAATAGAGAACAATGAAATAAAAACAACAAACCACAATCGACACAAGATATATCCTAGGAAACCCTTTTGGGAGAAAAACCAATTGGAAGGTGAGTTCTCTCTACTCTCTTTCTTTGAATAGAAAATGGATGCAAGTACAAAGAAGTAATTCATGTTTCTAATGTGCTATTGCAATGAAACAATCCTCTTTGTGTGCTCTCTCCCTACCCCTCTCAAATACTTTTCTTGTCTATGGAACAAAATTCCCTCAAAAAGAATGAAACCCCTTTTTCCTCCTAGTGGCCTAGTTATAACACAACTTGATAGCATACAAGTGGTTAAGTTTGACTCCAATTCACAATTAGAGTTACAATATTAACTCTTCTAAATTAATATTCATCATGATCATGTGGCTAGTCTCTTTTCCATGAATAATGGGAGCTGATGTGGCATCCTCCTGAATTATGTTGGTAAAAACAAGAAGGTCCATTTCCAAGTGGCATAAATTTTGTAGATGGACTTTGATTGAGGCAATTCAGGTGTCGTTGGAAAGGTCCCTATGTGTAGAAAAGGAGAAAAATGCGCTACACATGGAAAAGTTTTACCCTAAAAAAACATCGTTTGATGCCTCAAAATTCTCCCAAAAGGTTTTAGACCTCGATCTACCAAACTGGGTCTCACTGGTAAAAATGGTCTTGTGAGTTAATTCCTCTACTTTTTCCACTCTAAAACCATTGATATGGATGAAAAAAAATATAATGATCCAATATGGATCATGGATGCTAACCAAAAAATATTATTTTCCTCTTTGACATGCAATCTCATGTTAATAAGGAAATTAGTTGGATAAATTTACAAATCAAAATCACCCAAACTCAGTTTCATTGAACTCAACACAATTGTTCTCATTCCAAATAATATATTAAATTTGAATAATATCAATAATTTAGTAGACAACAATTCACAGTAAGTCTAAAATTACATTCAAATCAAAACTTATTTTCTAATAACCAATAATATATTAAATCTCAAAATAGATTTGATAATTTTAACAATATTATTAAAAATTTAATTTCAAGTATAGTAAAAGATAAAACTCCCATGAAAAACAATGATAATACTAATATTAATACATGACAATAATATAAGGTAAGTCTGTGTAAATAACACACATAGCTTATACTTGTACTAAATATAACAACCATCACATCTAATGTATAATTCTTGTATACTCACAACCAAGTGAATAATGCAATATAACATGTAAGGAATTAATTAATCATTTACACTAACATAATAATAATTACTCATTAACATAATAATAGTTACTCATGAGTCACAAAATTTAAAACAAAAGAAACACCGACCTAGATCATCATAAATGAATTAAGCATTTAATACAAAAATAAAGGGAATAAGTCATGAACTAAGTTTATATTATTAAATCCCAACAATACTCTTAACTACACTAAATCTCTCTTTCTCCCTAACCTATTTCCATCTTTCAGATCTTATTGTTCCTTTGCTTGAATATATTGGAGCATATAAGTAGATTTGTCAAGTACCATGAACAAGATTTCTCGGCAGGAAACTAGTAGTCACCATCAAACATCCATGGGAGCTTGGTTTAACACAACTCTTCCATGAATCTAGGTTTTGAAGGATAAGCATCGAAAATACCTCCACCCCTTTTGATAGAACTATGGTCGACACTTTTTCATTGACCATATTGTTTTTTTTTATTATAGAAGGTTTGTCATCAAATATCCAATTTCTATAGTTGTGCTATCTAAAAGACTTGCACTTGCACAATTATTATAGTAGTGCACTAATGTAAAAATAACATAACGATGCTTCTTAGAATACCATTTCTCATTCAATGTCCATGGAATCCACAACTTTAATATCACACTTCTCTAGCCATCACATATCCCATTCAACCTATAGGTTAATTTACAACACAAGGTCATGCAGAATCATAAAAGTATTAACATGTGATTGCCAAATTACTCATAAAATAACCCTATAAATCAACTATTTCATCATGTGCATGGTATTAATTGCATTGAAACATATCACTCAAACAGGTATCCATGTACCAAAATCATTCACTTAAAACTTGCATGCTGGAGGTAAATCACATAAT
>APFE030274990.1:0-11937 GCA_000404065.3 Pinus taeda
GTTTGGTAAATGTAATTTTGTTATAAAATTTGGTCAAGCTAATGGCTTACTAAGATTATATGTACAAAACCATAATTCATGTTCATATGACATTTTTTTAATTAATCAACTTAACTAAAAGAGAATAAGGGCATACTATTTTGAGATAAATCTCAACCTTTGATTTGTGATTATTACTAAAAATATTCTGCAACATTCCATGGAGGGTAGATCTGTACCATCCAACTAATAATTATTGATACTTAAATTAAAGTTCCATAAACCCTATTCAAAAATAGAGACACATGTTGGCTTAATTATTAAAACTAAAATGAGCTATTTATTTAAAATACATGGATATATGTGCATTCTACATCTAAAATGACAATACAAATTTCAATTCCATATTAAATGTTGTGTAAAAATCAATTAATAATAATAATAATTACCTACCTCCCAGTCCCTCATGAATGAAACCAAAAAAAATATTATTATTATTTTACTAATTATAAAAATAATTAATACATGAGTCAAATATGTGTGTCAAAGAGAGAAATTCTTAACCACCGAGATTCACCCCACTTTATTATGGAAATTCTTAACTTGTAAATATGTTTATTAATACCACATGTCCAAAACAATAATTAATTTTCATATGATACATATTATGTGATATTTTTTATTTAATCACATTAATTAAAAAAAATACATATTTAGTTTAGAGATAAATCTTAGTATTCCATCTGTGATTACTATGAAAAATATTCTAGAATATTTTGTAGAGGTTGGATCACTAGCATCCACTTAATAATTATTGTTAATTAAATTAAAATATAAGAAACCCTATTTCAAAATAGACATACCTATCAACCTAATAATTAAATTAAAATTTTGAAATCTCTATTATGTCCTAGATACAGTTATTAACATAGTTAGTAAAACTAAACAAAACTAAATTATTTATTTCCATTCATTTCTATATATATAAACTTCACCAATTACTTACGTAGACACCATAAAATATAACTAATAATAGGTGTGAAGAAGATCAGAATTCTTTTAAATGATGAATGAGTCTCCTACTTTAATGATGAATGAGTACAATGTCATAAGGGTAATATATGTATTATCAAGTATAGAAAAGGTAGTAGATATAGGTTCAAACATATCTAAAATCATAACTTCCTTCCGAGAAGGTTTATGAAAATTATGCACTCTAAGATGAATAAGTACACTTTAGTAACATAACATAAAATGGTTAAATGATAGGAATTATGTGTTAGAGTAGTTAAGGTAAGTTTGGCTTGGTCAAGCTACCATCCATTTTCAAGCTCTAGGTTTATACAAACACATGGTATTGATGTGGAATATAGCCTATTTAATGGTGGAAACACTTTAGGTAAATTTATCCTCATAGCCATTGGGGTCCCAAGAAAGAATGTCTTTAGACACCAACACTTGTCTTTGTGTTTCATGATCCTAATAATTGGTATCAAAGTTTTGGTCAAATTTGTTTTGTTTATCAAATCAAGCTTATGAATGAACATAGTTTTGTGATAGATATGTATATGTCATGAATAAGACAAGCTCAAAATGTTAGCTGAGAATCTGAGATGTGCAGAGATGGCTTGAAGGTTTGTAGGAACACATTGCTAAAGCATGACCAAAGGTGGATACAAGGTTCATGATTTGAAGGAGAGTTTTGTGATGTATGCAAGTCACACATCATTGTGGCGACATAGAGGTGTTCATACTAGGATTTTGAGTGGTGGTTCGAAGGTCATGGATGTGGTAATGAAAAAAACCTAAGAAGATCATGATTAAGAGGTCAGGTTGTGTCCATATGCACAAAAATGAGAACCTAAAATTGCATTCAATTAGGAGATGATAAAAGAGGAGCATCGAGGAAGTAGCGGGTGATATGTAGGATTATGCAACGATTCCATCAAGTTTTTAATAAGCGAGTTAGAGATAACAAAAGAAATGGTTCTTTGGATAATTAAGTTGATGTGTAGAGTGAGGCTATGAGTAAACCATAGTGCACTGGTCAAAGTGAGCCATGAACAGTCAGGTAACATTTGAGCTACTGAGGGAGTGAGGTCACCAATGGACAGGGTTTAGATGATAAGAGGAAATGTTGTGCTTGCAACATGTATACTTGAGCCTACATTAGGATGTGGATATATACGAGGGAATAATATAGTATTTGGACATCCCAACTAAAGACAATGGTGTTAAGATGATTAGAGTCAAGCTAAGGCTCAAAGATCAAGCACCAACCATGTTGATGGTATGGAAAGGGAATTGATGCATCTTGAATATTCCTGAAATGCTAGGAAGATTTTACAACTATATAATTCTTCTTTTTTAAAGTGATCATTTTCTCATCAAGGGATTTCCATTTATATAAATATTATGTCATTTTGATATTTGGGGAGTAAAGTTATGGCCCTTGGTATCACCGGGATTGAACCTTAGGTTGAAGGAAGGCAATGCCAAGGTAAACACAAACCAGGCTTAGCCAAGTAGCTAGCCCTACTAGGCCAGGAGAGGGCTCTCTCCATAAGGATCTCAGCCAAGATGACTAGATCAGGAAAATGATATCAGGCTAGGTATAGTAGCAAAAGGTTTGATTTGATTTTGAAGGGATTTTGTTGGATCAGGAGGAGTTGGACAATTAGGGCCAAGGAATTAGGTCAAAATTGTAGGGTGTTCAATGGGGCAAGGTAGGCATAAGGTTTAACACTTTAGGGCTTTATGGGTTAATTGTTTTAAGACTGGTGAGAAGCTAGGAAGAGCATGTGATTACCATGGATCCTTCCTAAACTGTAGAAAACATATAATGGTTAATATTTCCCCAAAGCAGAGCAGTGATGTTCTAGATTCTGCCTATCAACTTAAAAACATTCACTTAGAAGCAATGAAATGATTAATGAAGTACAAAAAACATATTAATATATGATCACAAGAGAAGAAACTAAACTAAACTCCATGCCACATGGATCCCAAAGAAATAGCTGCAATTTTTACTAATCTCCTGCTAAACTACTACAAAATGATGTACAATCAAGGCATAAGCATCCAGCTGAGTCCAACCCTTTATAATGAGAAAGAAGAATAAGATATAGGCATTGTTTCGAGCTCCTCCCATCCTCATGGGTCGAATACCTAAGATTAAGAGCTAATCTAACCAACATTGAACAAGAAACTAGAATATAGGCATCCTAACAACTTACCTCTAAAAGTGAGAAAACTGATTCATTTGTGCTCAAATTGACTTTTAATCTAATTAATCTACCCTCTACTACTAATTATCCATCATATTTACAAGGAAAGTCATCATTTACATGAGTAAAACATCCTCCATGAGAGAAAATCCATGAACACAGTCAAAACACAGAAAAATGACCATCGTGTGCAAAATTTATCGTACGCGTAGTGAAACTGGTCCAATGTGCAACATCACTTTTAGGTTCCCTTTGGAGGCTTTCTCGTCATCCAAATTGAGATCATGATAGCTCATTGGAAAGATATTCAATTATACTTTCCAAAACATATGGAATTTCTTCATTTTAAGCTCACTATATCCCTCAAAAGTGGATTCTCCCAAGACTTCTTCTGTGTGTCCAAAAAGTGGCAGAAAGGTCATTTTTAGGGTGTTTTTTTAACTTTTTGGTGGACCAGTTCTGCCCCAAAAACATAGAAAATGCATAGGGTGCAAGTACTCATCGCTTGGAATTCAAAAATGCAAGCCATTTGTCCATTATGTGCCCCTGGGAAAAGCGTAGCACTGGTGGAACTTCACATTGAGCAAGATTTTTTGTGTGTGCAATTTCCAAAATTTGAAAAAAAAAAATCTCCTCCAAACCTGACCAAAATTGGCTAGCAACACCATCATCAAGCATGTTGATGAGCCAAGGAAGCTTCAGTAAGCAACCTAAGCCCATCCTCCTCTTTTTTTCCCTTTAGGGCCCACCTTAGCCTAGCTTTCATCTGTTTGACCCTCATGTTGCAAATTTTGTTTCGGGTCCTGTAGTGGTAGGCCATATGCCTGATCATCTAGTTATCCCTATTGGCCTTCTGCAATGGCTTCTCTAGGTGCAAATTGACTCTTTCAAGCCAAATCTCTCTATCACCCTCAATTTCCTTCTCAGTAAGAGTCAAAGTGACCAGTGCCTCTTCCTTTTGCACAGCTTATTCACCCTTGTCACCTTATCATTTTATATTGAAAAGTTTCAGCTCCATGAGGACCTGCTTGTCACTCATCTGCTTTCTCTATTGTTCCAATATGTGAGGACATAATTGGCTCTCTCCAAATTGTCCATCAATGCTTGGATTTGAGCCTCTTTCTCCTGTATGATGATGTTCTCTATTGTTTCTTCATCTTGAGCCTCTAAGTCAATTTTCTCTATGCCATGATGAATATAATGTTGTTTTGGCTCATCATGCTCTATCAAATCAAAGTCTCTCTCCTCCTCCTCATCATCAAAACTTTCCTTCGACATCTTTTCTTTCCCTTTGTGTAAATGTTGCACATGTTCCTATTGTGTTGATGACGAAGGCAAAGCCCCTTCCACACCTTGTAGAGCAAGAATTTGCCTATGAGTTGATGAAGAAAGCAAGGTCCCTTCCACATCCTATGGAGCAAACACTTGCCTATCAACTTCAAACAATTTCCTTGTGCCCCTCTGGTATGTCATGTAGGTCTCAGGCACCTCAGTAGCTCTAGTCTCATTGGCTTTCTCATATGTCTTCACCTGAGCACTGCTAAAAGGTCCTCCTGATTCTTGAGACACTAGTGGAGGAATTTGAGGACCCTTGAAGATGTCATGAGCAATAAATGCCTCCCAAGAGATTTTGAGGTGGCTAAGATGATGAAGCACAATCATTTTGATTAGGAAATAATGATAAAGACTACTCATCTGCTGAGGGTATGGCTTTTTTTGCACAAATTGGGCCATCTTCTCAATATTCCTGAACAAGAAATAAGGGAGGTTTAACATCCTCACCTTGGTAAAATGCATGAGAAGCCTTATGTGATAGTTGTATAGTCTAGAAAATCTGCCCTCACAAGTGAAATATTTCATGATGATTTTCATCATGGGGGCATACTTGTCTTCAAGGAATCTGAAAGGAAAATCCTTTTTGCCTCATTTATGTACCTGGGTTTGATATAAGGCTCATAATACTATTAATCTAGGTCCTGTGCCTTGTACCACTTCTCCCGTACATTAGGAATCCTGGTTGCATCTGCAATAATGGAGGGTGAAACTGTAAATGTCACCTAGCAAGAGTGACCTTGTCTTCCCAAATATTGTCTACAAAAAGCATGGTGAGCTCAAGGTGGTGTTGAACTCTCTCTACCTGCTCACAGAAATCATAGCACCCTAGATGTTTGAAACAAGTGACAACCAATTGAGAGGCCTGCAATTCTCTGAGGTTTGATGGCTCTTCCCTGATAATTCTACCTCCCTTTGTGGTTTTCTTTGATGTCAAGGTTTATCTTTCGAATTGTCACTACTATTGTTTTCCTCCTCCTCAGAGTCTTTGTCTTCTCTGTCTATGTTTGCAAATTTTGAGGTTGTGCACTTCTAGAAAAGGGATGAACAAAGTGTGCAAGAGTGATTTAGGAGTAAGGGAATGGGTGATGACCTTGTGAGGTATTTGGTGGGCTATAAAATGAAGGGGAGGGTATGAATCATGAAAATGAGGGAGAGGGGCTTGGGTCATTTTTTGAAGTATAGCTTGTGGGAAGAAGGACAAGGGGGCATAGAATGTTATGGAATGATATAGGGGAGAGTTTCAGGGCTTTAGTAATAGATGGCAGGAGGAATGATAGGGGTTAGGGTTTTAAGCATAATTAGGGGAGAATCTAGGATTTTACAGTGCCATGGTAAATTACCTTCAAACACTTCAATTGCAAATCAATAATGAGGTATAGTGAAGGCACTTACTTGTTTGAGGGATGAGAGGGTGATTTTGGAAGTTTTTATGAAGCTGGAGGTTTTTTGGCCTTTGCTGGCTCAACACACAGTGCTTGTTATAGGCGCGCAACACCCTCCTGAACGCATAACATAGTGTTATTTTACACTACTGGAAACACCCTATGCACAATGCTAAACTTGTACCTACAACACCACCCCCTAAATGTGCAACGCCACCCCCTAAATGCATAGTGTTACTTCCACTACCTAAAACATGTAATGCGAAACTTCAGAAGTGCAGTGCCACTTCTTCTTGGCCCAAAACTCACTCAACTTCTCCTCTTTTCTTCACTTTTTGAATCCTTATTTTCCAAATGAGAATGATGAATTTGAAAATGAAATGTGACACCTTATATAGGAGTATATTTTGTTTTTTCACTAGAAAAACGCACTTTTTAATGTTTCTTTACCTTTTTCAAATCTTTGTTTTTAATGCCTTTTCTTCTTTGTTCCTCTTCAGGTGGATGATGCTCCATTTGAACTTATTTTTGCAGTGTTTCTTTGTCTTGTAGCAAGGAGAGATGCATTGGTGTAGTTGGGATCATTTATTACACTAAGTGACTTAAAATTACATAAAAAATATAAATTAACTCAAAATACTCTGTTTTCACCTCAAAAATGTGTTTTTTGAGGTGAAAAGTACATTAGTTAAAATGATAATTATATAGTGACTATGACTTACTAGTCATCATTCTTGATTTATTTATCATCCTCATCCCCTTGATGCCTTTTATTTACACCTTTAAATCATGCCTTTACCTTGGAAATGAAACTGTAAGACCTAATGAAAACATGCCCTATGACCTAATGAAAACATGATTGCATTTTGACCATGAAACCATGATTGAAGACAACCTGAAGATGGGTCAGCAAGTGTACTTTATGAGGGAGAAATCAGATTTTTTGAAGGGAAGACAACCATTAGTGGATCAGTTTGACATGACCTAATGAAATGATGTAACAGTATGGGACCCCTAAAATGAAAATGCAAAGAGCAAATTTGATCCCTGATGGAAGTATGCAGATACTAACACTAACATTGGCCTTATTGGGGATGGAAGCTCCTTGGAGGTGTCAAGAACACTGTAAACCAAGTGCCTAGCTGATTGGGCCAATATGGCCAAACAAACAAAAGACTAAAACAAACAAAAAACCCCTTCTTTTTACAATTTTAAAGAAAAATGACTAAATACAAACTGAAAACTGACTCACAACCGACTCTAAACTTGACTATAAGCCAAATAAACCAAACTCAACACAAATAATTCAAGCTTTTAGCCTTCAATTCGCACCCCAAGCTAACAGTGTACTTGAAGTCTTGCAAGGAAAAGTAAACCGGTATATACAATGACAGTGAAGTAACTTCAGGAAACAAGATCAAAAGTAGTAGTGTTTCAGGAGCCTACCATTCATTGGTCCTCCTGAGCACTCTTGACCATCCATTTCCTTTAACAAAAATTCATTTTGTCCTCGATAGATTGAGATCTTATACGGTCCTTTCCATAGACTTTCAAACTTACCATGCTTTCCTTTTTCTTCATTTCGTGCATCCCATCACAACACTACATCTTCCAGCTGAAACTTTTCTGCCTTGGTTTTGTAGTCATAATTTTTCTCTATCTTCTCTTGCAACTCGAAAGTGTTTTGGGAAACCTCTTCCCTTGTTTGCTGAAGGTGAATCATTTGATTAATTCTGCGCTGAATATCATCCTCTTTGCTGCCGAATTCCTATAATAATCTCATGACTGAGACTACAAGTGATGTGGGAAATACCGTATCAGTACCATAAACCAAATCAAAAGGTGACATACCAATTGATTTCTTTCTTCTCACTCTGTTGGCCCATAAGGCATTAACAAGCTTTCGATGCCAGTTATTCTTGTTTGCCTCCAACATTTTCTTGATAATGTTCACCAAGGATTTATTTGATGACTTAGCCAATCCATTGCCTTATGGGTAGTATGCCATGGAGTGACCCAATGTAATATTGTACTTGTTGCAAAACTTGACCATCCTCTTTGAATTAAATGTTGTGGGATTATCTGTTATAATCTTGTGAGGGCAACCAAAACGAGACAAGATATTAGATTCTAAAAACTGGATAATTTCTGTGTTCATGGCTTGCCTTGTTGGAATGGCCTCAGTCCACTTGGTGAAGTAATTGATAGCTGTAAAAATCCATCTGTGTTGTGTTGATCACGTAGGATGGATTCTCCTATGAAATCAAGTCCCCACTGCTGGAAAGGTGCATTTACTTCAACTAGCTTCAGAGGAAGAGGAAGCAACTTCCTTTTCCCTTGAAAAACTTAGCATTCATGGCAGCTCATAACTGTGTTATATAAATCTAGAAACAAATTTGGCCAATAATATCCTACTCTCAACACTTTGTTAGTTGCTGTTTTCTAAAACAAATCACTGCCACAATCACCTCTATGAAAATAATTCATCACCTATTAAGCTTCATCTTCAACCAAACAATTAAGAAGAACCCCTCTCAGATCTTTCCAATAGAGAGCACTATTTAAAATGCAGAATTTTGCATACTTTAGTTTTAGTGATCTACCTTTACTTCTTGACATTCCAAGAGGTGGTGAAAGATGTCAAAGAACATAAACTACATCAAAATACCAAGGCGTTTTGAGAAACATTTCTAATACTTGAATGAGTGAGCCACCATCTTCGTCATCTGACATTGCTACAGTGAGATTTACGTCTAGAGCATGCAAATTTGATTCAACCATCAGTTTTTCCAAGCCTTGTCCTTCGATCAGTTTGGTAGGCTTAATGTCAAGGTCATACTCTAACATTTCTACTATCCACTTACCTCTTCTTCCCTCCGGATCAGTTTGCATGAAAAAATACTTGACGGCTGCATTAGGAACATATGCTATGGTATGTGAATGCAGAATGTATACTCTAAAATCCTTCAATTCTTTTATAAGAGCCAAATCTTGTTTTTCAATGATATTGTAATGCAAGGTAGCATATCTAATAGTCCTACTGAAAAAAGCAATGGGTTGCTCCACCTGATCCCTCTTTTGCATCAACACTGTAGCCATAGTGTGCTCACACACAAATGAAATATAAGAAAATCATGAGTATAATCAGGACTGATCAAAACTGGGGCTGCGGTCAAAGCAAACTTTACCAAGTTGAACGATTTCATGGCATCCTTGGTCCATTTCACAGTGTTTTCCTTCTTCAACATATTAGTTAGTTCACGTAAATTCTCAACCAAAGTTGGTATAAATCTGTGTAAGAAATTCATCTTACCATTGAAAGCTTGAATCTCCCTTTTGTTGCGCGGAAAGTCTCTTTGCTGGATTGCTTCCACCCTTGAAGGATCAATGTGAATACCATCATTAGAAATTATATGACCAAGAAGTTTACCTTCTTCCATGGCAAAAGGACTCTTTTTCGGGTTTAGAGAAATCACAAACTTCCTACATTTCTGAAAAACAATCCTTAAGTGGTGCAAATGCTCATCATCAGAACTAGAAAATACCATCAAATTATCTAAATAGACTACCAAGAAAACATCCTTCTCATTAGTAAAAGCCATGTCCATCGCCCACTGAAAAGTGGCTCCGGCATTCTTCAACCCAAATGGAATCTTGGTATACTGAAAAGTTCGCCATGGTGTTGTGAAGGCAGTTTTGTCTTGGTCTCTTTCATGCACAAAGATCTATTTATAGCCCAAGTAGCCATCTAGTAGTGACATCTGTGATGCTCCAACTACTCGTTGCAGAATATGATCCATCTTAGGAAGAGGGTAATTATCCTTTAAGAACACTTTGTTGAGGTTCCAGAAATCTATGCACAACCTTATCTCTCCAGCCTTCTTTTGTTTCGGGAGAAAATTTGAAATCCAATCAGAAAATCTAATTGGAACAATGATGCCAGCATTAAAAAATCTATTTACCTCTTTCTGGATGGATGGCAATAGCTTTGGATTGGTTCTTCTCAACTTTTTTCTAAAGGTTTTTGATCTGGCTTGACAGGAATAGTATGATGAATGATATTATTGTCATACACTTTCAAATCTGAATAATCCAACACAAAAACATCAGAAAATTCAGAAAGTAATTTAAGATACTTAGCCTTTGTTTTGGGAGACAATGTTTTTGATAGCTTTAGAAGCTTGGGCTAGTCAGTTGTTCCAAGATTTACATCTTCAACTTCTTTTTCTAAAGGAACCAAGGTCGGTTTTCTCGCCACATCATCCTGATCAAGGAGCTCCTCTAAAGGTATGAGACCTGCAGGAATAATATTATTCTTTAGCTGTAAAATGTCCATCTGATTTATCTCAATATCTTGTTCATCGGAATCACAAACATCACCAATGAAAGCATTCTTAAACTTTCCTTCATTCTGCAAAAAGGCATTAATTTCATTGTCATCCCAAAAAACTTGCCAATACCTCAAATTATCAGGAACAGTAGGCCTATGTTTGACATGAATTTCAAATTTATTGCTAGAATTCATTCAAATCTTCAAATTGCTGGCTACAGTGGCGAGTCAATCTACAATGATGTTTTTACTCCAGGGTGCCGCTGTCAAGGTGTATTCCGGAAACATCTTCAAAATATCGTGAACTGCATTTTTGTAGGCTCTCATCCACAAATTCTCTACTTGATATTCTCCTTTTACTTGTTTAATCACCATCTCTAAATCACAATAAACAAAAATCCTTTTCGCGCCTAGTTTCTTCAAAATTTTTAGACCTGTAATCAATGCCTCATACTCCACTTCATTATTAGAGAAATCAAAAGCTAACTTGTACAAACATACTCTAACATTACTTGGGACTTTTGCAGGCTGGAAAGTAGGGCTTCAAATCCATATTCCAATACCAACACCATCTTTACCCACAACACCATCAAAGTCCATGCTCCAAAGGCTGGCTTCATCTTCTAGATGCTGGAATTCTGTTTCTCTCCCAACCTTACCTTCACTGATTACTTCATTTTTCTTCTCTTCACTAATCTTTTGCTATTGTGTAAGCTGCTCAGAAGAAATTGTTATTTTTTCTTTTTCTTGATTAAGAAATGCTCTAAAATTCTTGGAAATTTTTGGTACATCATCTACTTCTACAAACTGAATATCTACATGATTCAATCCATCATCAGAGTACAAAACAAAAGACTCTAAATCAGTATGTATAGTATTTATTGGATGATTCACAGGCTTCTCTTTACTAGTGATCATATACTTCATTTTCTTTTCCCATTACAACTTCCTCAATTGACTAAAAAGAGGGATTGTAGCATAAGAGAAGTCAAGTTGTTAAGTGCCTATGAGTTTAGCTCGCCACGATCTAGATAAGAGCATACCAAATCATGGTGGTATATCAACAACTACCACATACATCAAAACATTTTTGGCTGGGATTTGATCTAAGGAAACCACCAAATCTTTGATGAGACCAATGCAATGAACTATACTAGAATGAAATGAGTACAAATCATGATATTTCCGGGTGATATCCAAGCCCAAATTTTCCATAATGGCTTTGGGCATCAAATTATGGGAAGCTTCGGAATCTAACATGACATTATGGATAATATACTCATGTATTCTAATACTCAAATAAAAGGGGGGGACTTAGCTATATTCTTAAGTTATGGTATGTTCTATGCTTATAACAATTTACTTCTTTTTCTTATTATATTCCACAGATTAGCAATCACATATATATAAAGTAAAGTGCAGACAGAACATTAAACGATCGACAGAAAACAAGCCAAGACAAGAGACACACGATGTGTGGGGAAACCCTTTGATCAAATCTTATTTTATATTCAATAATTCAACAGAGAGAAATAGTACAATGAATCTGATTCATATCAGCAGTAGCAAACCCTAGATCAACAACATTAGCATTAGCAGCTTCATTATCAAACTAGGGCAGACGATATCTCACAAACCGACCATCGGATTGACTTCATTCCACCACCAAAAGTTTCGGCTTTCA
>APFE030274992.1:0-10715 GCA_000404065.3 Pinus taeda
CATTAAGAAAATAAAACACCATCATATTTGAACAATATAATCCATTGAGAATCTTGAGAAGAAACAACAGCTGTTTTACTATTACTGTAATGAGTCTGTACCTACACCAATATGAGAACTCAGTGTTTTTTATAAAAGTCTCCAACCACTATTACATCCTAGTTTTCACCATATATAGGAAAACCCAAAACTATCCCTATCTTGAGTCTCCTCAACAAGCATGAAGGGAGAACTCGATGATCTATCATTAATGAACCTTATCTATTTCTAAACCAACTCATTAATTACAAAAGTGCTGAGCTATGATTACATAAAGTCCTAATCAAACTAAAACACTAATTCCTTTCTCCTCGTAATATGATTCTTCCTGATCTCTGACACCTGTCCCTTTTGATATGGCTGAGCTGGATGTCTTTAGTACTCCATATCGACCTTGTACGCCAACTCTTTTAACTGCTCAGTCATGCTGGAGATGTCCCTTGCTTCTCGGTCCTAATTTTCCTTAATTTGCTCTGATATATAACCGCATGTTTGAAGCCTTTAATAACCCATGGTATGTACTGCTGCCATGTTGCTGATGTGCTGTAGGCGAGATTGATTGACATGTGTCTCTCTTTTCAAAAATAATTTCCCGCTCATGATATCAAACAGCTGCTCTGCATTTAAAATCATCATCTACAGCAGTTTCGTAGCGCGCTACGAAACTGCTGTGTGAATTAAAAACACAGTCTTCCATTGTCGAAGTCCAGGGCAATAATCCTCAGTTATGGTACTAAAAGTTTCCCTCACAAATGTACAGTCCTGCAAATTCACGAGGAAAGGCGTGTAGTGATACAAACCATAGCTGATATTGACTGCTAGTACTAATTGTTTGTAAATATCCGGGGATATCCGACCAGTTGTTGCACATATTCCAGATGATGAAACTGTGCATGTATAGTTTTCCCAGACCTGTGTTGCATTTGTGAGGTCAACTTCTCCAGCATTGCATTGCCGATCATCCAGCCGACCAGTGTAAGGATTGCAAAGTGTAGGCACTAGAGGACCAGATTGATTATAATAAAGAGGGCCAGTATTTGGCGGAAAGTTACTATTAGCAACAATACTTAGCACCTTGTTCACAACTGTTACCACTTTACTGGTTATTGTTTTGCTCTGATTTAAAGATTGTTCAGCTGTTGCCACATCTACACAAGGCAGAATGTGGTCAAGGGCAGTATCTTCATAAGGATGTGCAACCCACTCTTTCATGGCGACGCAGGCATCTCCAACCGCACTGTTTAATAAAACAAACACTCCACAAAGAATAAATGTTCCCGCCACAAGAAACCATGCACCAAGTACCAAAAAGTAAACCAGAGTCTTGAGTCCAAGAATAGAAAACAAAAGTCCAAGAAATGCCAGAAACAGCATTGCTGCAGCCACCACAATTAAGGTAAATCGCACATTCTCCAGTACATCCCTTATTGTCCGAGAATTGTCTTTGGTTTTGGACTCCAGATCATTTGCTGCCTTATTCAACTTTCTATTCAAATTATCAATGTTTTGTTGGTCACTTACAGGAAAGAACACTTGGTCTACGCCCGTAGTTTTTTGCAAGGTCAAGATACCCTGACACATTTCTTAGGCTTTGGACTGTGAACTCGGACTGATCAACAACATAATCCAAGGTATGAGATATATTGCGATGAAACTTATCCTGTCCAACATAAAGCAAGATGCTCCCAGCTATTCCTCCACAGGTGCAAAGTACGAGGAGGATGAGCGAAATGGTGTAGGCCTTCTCGTGGAGTTCATCAAATTTCACCCTCCGTTTACAGCAGCAATGATAGCAAAGTAACACTAACAGTACCAATCCAGACCCTATAAACCAAACGCCACCAATGGCGAAATATGGCGCGCCAGTGAAACCAACAGAAGCCCAGTAATGCTCATTGGTGATATTCCATCCCCCACCATAGCGCTTGAAATTTTCTAATGGATCATGCCTGTGCATTCGACTTGCTGCTAGAATTAGGGAACTATTCTCCGCCAAAGGAGCAGGTGAAGAAGCCTCCAAATGCACGATACCGCCTTGTACCGTTTCCTCTGGTGAGACCGAAACAGACGATGTTGTTAGGTGCATACCGAAAAGGAGTAGAGACAACAGGAAGGCCGAGGACATACACATTGAATATATCCGCAGAGAAGCCATTTTGGTTTGGATTGGTTTGTTCTGGCTTTTCACAGAGAGCACATTTTTTGGCACTGAATTCACAGAGGGCAGTGTAGAGTGAGGTTTCACTGTTCTTCAATCGGTGTGCTTTATCAACCATGAAATAATTCCACTTGATCTTTAAGAGAACGGCCCTGTCTTTCAACACAACCTCATATATGGTCGATAATATGTTTAACTTAATAAGTCGGCCAGTCTTCTTGTTGGTATAAAATTCATATACCTGGCAAAACTCTCTACTTGCAAGATCGCCAACATAAACAACAACATTCATGCTAGGTAGCCATTACGGAATTCTTTTGCCGAGTTTGTTAATGTTGACAAAGGTACAATTACAAGGAAAGGACCGTGTATCTGCTGCACACCTTGTAAACACCCAAGCATTGACACAGATTGCACAGTTTTTCCAAGGCCCATCTCATCTGCAAGAATAACATTTGTATCATTCCTCAAGCTGTTCAACATAGACCACATATTTTTTATTTAAGGCAGAGACTTCACTTTCCAACTGCTAAAACACTTAAACAGTTTTGCGCTGCGAAACTGCTAAAAGGGTTAATGTGCTTATTTGCAGACATTCAGCATCGAAATTTTGTCAGTGATAACACTTTCCACTAGTACTAGACACATCCGACATTGTAGAGAAACTCACACCCACAGAGTTCAATTCAGATTGCATGGAAGAAGCTGCAACTAATTGGATCATGGGCACACAGATCATGCACACTCACCAACAAAATATCCAACTGTATCTAGTTGTCAGAGCAGGCCAATTCCTTCACCAGGGCAAGTGGCTCACCAGGGACCAAGTTTAGCAGAAGTTTCCTCATCTCATGGAGGAACTCCACGCAATGGGGACCATTGCTTCCTAAGGTGGGAGGAATTATCCAGGTGCATATTGGTGACCACCCACCAAGTCCGCTTGGACCCCCACCATTGTTTCTTTCAGCTTTTCAGTTTCCTTAATTATAGAACAATTTACTATTTTTAGCAAATTTTGGGTCCAAAACTTCCAGAGCCGTTTTGAGGTCCTAAATAACATTTTTTTGGAAACCTGGGAGTAACATGGGTCCATGGACTGATGTTTCTCTTCTTAAAGTTTAAGTTCTCGGATAGATCTTTCTAACGAGATATTGTGCATGTCAAACGGAGATCGTATGCCAAAGTTACGACCTTGGGAAGTTGATGTACCAATTTACCCAAATGGGGCCCACAGTTTGGCGTTCATCTTCTAGGGTTAGGTTTTTTGATGTTTAGGGTTTTCCATTGTTTCTCAACAATAAATAGGCCTTTGAGCCTCAGTGTAACACAATTCAAAGGCATGTAGCCACCACATCTCTTGTAAGAGATAAGCTACCATAGCCCTAGCTAGTTTATTTCCATTTCTGTTTGTAAGCATATTTCAATGTTTTACATTAATGAAATGAAGTATTATTTCCACTGCATCTATGTGTTTATGGTTATCTTTGTAATTTGTTGCGTTCCTGTTTAAATCCGAGTCATCGACAAACTTCGAGAAGTGTTGTGGGCATACATGAATACATGGAGGAATACCACAAGATTCTCACCATATGAACTTGTGTATGGTAAAAATCCCTTATTCCCTATTGAGTTCGAAATCAAGACACTGTTGGTCACTTTAATTGCTTATTATTTAAACAGTCGAGTGCCACATAAATTGTCAACTCGAGAAAGTCCGATTATTTCAAAGGCAACCACGTACTGTATGTACTCAATTTTAATAACACTAAAAGCTGTAGTATAAATAAATCACACACTGTTAAATCTTTACTTTGTGTTACAACAACTATACTCTATTACAGATATCTAATAAGAGATAGATATTTAATTAGAAAGAACAAATCTACAAAAGAAAACAATGACTGTTCTATAACAAAGGATCAAGACCCTATCCCCAGAGTAGGAACATTCAGCACCTGCCTCTGTTATCCAGTTCACCAATTCACTCTATAAATCCTAATCACCAGTGAGGCACTCATGAAATAGCATCAATCGATTAAAAGAGAAACAGAGTTTCAACAAAAGTAAAATATCATCCAAAAACAGTACTTGTTAACAAGGTATGAACATAAATCACACTTAACACACAACATAAAGAGAATGGGTGAATCTTGTGATGAAGGTGGGCCCTGTCCTTCTCACAAGATTCCCCAGGACACAGAAACTAAGATGAAATACTTAGAACAAAACTTTATTCATCCGTCAATATACCATATTACAGAAAAGATTCAGTCTCGTTCCTTCAACTACAATCCTTGTGTTACAGCTTGCGCTCCCCCTTCTAATGTAGATGTCTCCTCTTTATAGACGAGACATCTATTACAAAAGATTTACATTATAGATTCTAGTTCAACCCTTTATACAAAAATAGGGAAGTCAGTTTCCCGTCAACAGAATGCTGTTACAGTAATTTAGATTATGAACGTTACAACCAATGTAACAACTTCCTCCATGCTCGATCAGGTTCCTTTGTTGTTGTCAAATCTGATATGCAAATCTCAACTGTCTCCTTGAGATTTGCATGATGTTCTTGCTGTTTCAGCTTTGAGATTCACATGTTGTTCCTGCTGTTTCAACAACTGCAAAAGATAGTCCTGCCAGCTTTAGGCAGTTTCAACGATGCGGTCTGCACATCATTCTTTAATTGTTCAACAACTCAGTCAACATCAAAGATAAATTATAAAGATAGCATGATTATGTGTTAAATAATTAAACATATAGCAATGAGAAGAGTCACTGTATACCTTTAGAATGATTGAGTCAAAACACTAGCAAGGACTTCAAATATGGGTTGAAAAGGGTAATATCATGACAAAATATAAGGTCAAAGAGAGACAATATGGGGTCCTAACAGACACTGAGAACATCATTTCAAGTAAAATTGGATTTGGCTACAACACAAAAGAAGAGATTGAACCAGCTCAATGAATTGGAGGAGAAACGACTAGCTGCTATTTAACAAACAGAGATTATCCAGCAGCAGAGCGCTAAGTGGTATGACAGATTCATCAAGAAGAAGAAGTTCCAAAAAGGATATTGGGCTTTCTTATACGACTCAAGATTCAAAGACTTCAAGGGTAAGCTCTACACCAGATGGCTACATCCCTATGAGGTAGATGAAACGTTTGAAAATGGGACTATAAATTTGGTTACCATTAACAGTGCGAGGACACCATTGCTTACAAATGGGCACCGTCTTTAGTTATATCACAAACCTGCTTTAAGGGATTCATTTGTCAACATTGTCACAAATTCGAATCTTCAGATTACAGGAACAGGGGAAAGCCACCTTGTGTTGCCAAAATTCTAATTTTTGAATAAGTGTAACAACTAAAAACCAACCGTTGTTGGCAGATGTTACACCTTCAAACTATTAAAAAAAATAATAATAAAACAATTTGGCTGTGAAAGCCTTTTTTCGGGTGCAGACAAACAATTTCTATAGCAGTTGAAAACCACTTTGTGGCAGCTGTTACACACTCTGTAATAACATTTGTTATTTCAAGCATACTCTACAATAATGTTGTTACATGACCTTTTTTTTTTTTGTGAAAATTAATAATACATAACATCCATCTCAACTATTACACTTGTAACAACCGATGACTTCTAGAGATAATCCAAGTAAA
Organism: Pinus taeda; assembly: GCA_000404065.3. Lineage (NCBI taxonomy): Eukaryota > Viridiplantae > Streptophyta > Pinopsida > Pinales > Pinaceae > Pinus > Pinus taeda. The sequence continues at coordinate 5,866 of APFE030274992.1, forward strand.
TTAGTTATTGCAACAGACAACATGCATCATCGTGGTTTGGAAAATAGATGCCTTAACCGCTGAGGTTAAGTTCATGCACCTCGCCACCAACGTCTTCTCCCCAAATCACCTAGGTACATCATACAAAGGTAATATTGTTATCCACTTTTATTCAGTAATTATGACAATTTAACACGATATCCCTTTTGACAACCGAAGTCAGCTTTAACATTTAAGCTTTTGGGGGGGGGGGCGCGGAATATATCGCGACATGACCTTCCCATGACCTGTGAATATTAAAAAACTGGAATTAAAGCATGCTGATCTAGTAATTATTGTCATTTAATGATCGATCATACTAAAAAAGGGAATTGTACCTTCGACTAGACCTCCCATAATCTAGCATTAATAAGGTCACATTACTGCGCAATACGAACCATGATTGAAAATCTTAATTTGAAATTCTCACCTGTGCCACCCTACCATTTACCCCCTACTAGAACATTGCATCCCCATTCAGAGTGCTCAGAGAAGTGGAAAAGAACAGTTGCAGGATGAAATATCTTAGTACTGTGCCGACTGCTCCAGAACTTCTAAAGGAGGGAAAAAGGAAGGAGAAAAAAATTCACTTTGTGTAGCGATGGGTGGAGGAGAAATTCGTCATCAACCAAGGTCAACAGAGGCTTTGGAGAATTTCCCCAAAGCATGTTAGATTTTTAAGGACGCAGGTTGGTTTGAGTTCTTCCAGAGGCTGAAGGTATCAAATAGGGGAGTTGCCATGGAGTTCGTGAAGAATTTAGAGAGAAATCAGATGGAGGTTAGGGGATTAAAGCTATAGGTTACAGTAGAGGTGATTGCTCGAGTGACAACATTACCAGTGGAAGGAAAAAGGTGGTTTAACAGGAAAGTTAATGACCCCTCCTTGAAGGAGTATTTCCTCCAAGAGGAGGAACAACTAGTGAAGAAAGGGAGGGGGATTGACAGGTTGTCACTTCCCCAGCCATGGGATGATGTTTCCCTTTACCTCATCAAGTACATCACCTATGAGGGAAGGGAAACAATCGTTTTCAATAACCACTTTCCATTTCTAAACCACCTTCGACATCAACAACTGATAAATATTCCCTACTTTTTGCCGAGAAACATCAAGCATATGGCTGTGACCGTAAAAATGACTGCACATCCATAAACATGTGCCACCAACCATGGCCTCATCAAGATTATTGTGATGGATGCCCTAAGTCGCCAGAGCAGGATTTGGGAGGAATTCATGAGAAAGAAGGCCAGAACTACCCACAAGAAATAAAATGGGACAACTGAGGAAGCTCCAATGACAACGAAGGAGTAGCCCCAACCTTCTAAATTAAGGGTTGGAAAGAGGGGTGATATGTGACAAAAGTAGAGAATTAGGGTTAGTGGGCACCCAGAGTCCCCTTTCATGTCTAAGAAGAATGAGGAGGCAGTAGAGTGGAAGGACGAGGAGCAGGCTCATCTCGAGAAACCTCCCTCACATGGTAAGAGCGAAATTCGATCCTTGCTGTTATAAATTGAAAATTTAGAAAAGGATAATAGAGAGCTAAGGAAACAACTAGTAGAAGAGAAGGTAGAGGTAAGAGCCCTGGGGTTAGACACTTTGGCCGAGGTCGTAGACAGAGCCAGGAAGGGAGATGTCTTGGGTGTTGTGTGCACGACCTGTGCTGAGAACCTAGTGGCACCAGGATATAGAGTTTGTGCAACATACACCATCTCGAGGGAAACAAAAATTGAATCCTGGGAAGATGACACACAAAAAATCGTTGAAGACACTGCTGCTACATAAGAACCAACAGCTAAGATGACGCAATCCACAGAAAGTAATTTGGTAGCAGATACACAAGAGCCCTTGGTTTACACTGTTGTTACACAAGAACCAACAAAGAAGAGAGAAGTCAACCAAGGAAAGGAAGAAGAAGCTGATATCCATGAACCTGTGATTGAAACTACTGTTACACAAGAACCAATAGTGGAGATAGAAGCCTACCAAGGGAAACATGATACACAAAAACCTGTGGATGACACTGTTATTACAAAAGAACCAACAACAAAGTGGAAGCTGACCAGGAAGAAAAAGAAACTATTACACAAAAATCCGTTGATTACACTGCTGTTACACAAGAACTAGCAATTGAAATGGATCAGTTTCACCCTTGGGAGCCTGTTACACCCTCGATTATTAGTGCATGTGGGAGAACACCAGGTCCTGATGAAGGATGGTGTTCTTAAAAGATGTTGTTACTATATCTATAGAAATGGAAGCATCAGGCACTCTCTCTACAAGAGGGGGTGATTTCGCTCAAGGCACACAAAAGGATGATGGATTCCCTCAGGTAAAAATGGTTAAAGGAATAATGGGAGAGAGAATGGGAAGCACAGAGACATAAGGAAGCCATGAAGAAAAAGGATGAACAATTGCAGCTGTTATAGTGACAGGTCCTGGATCTGACAAATGGCAATACAAAGTGCTACACAAAAATATCGTCACCATGACTATTTGCAGTTAGTATGGGTCTATCATCACTTATACTGGCCTCCTAAGCAAGTCTCAGACCTTAGCTCTTCATGTCAAGCTTTGGAAATGAGAGAAAGACATTGAAAATAAATATTACTCTGGTTCCACACTTTCTCTCACTTTTTCCTGTGGGCCCACACCCTTTGTTCATATTACCTGCGTATCTGCACGCTCTGTCTGTAAAGGGGTGGGTGCATATCCCTGTAAAAGTCAAAAAGCACAAGTTTATCCTAAAAAACTCACTTTTGGGTTAATTTTAGATGTTTCTAGAAGGAATTTTGACATGGATTGTTCGCTCGAAGGTGGTTCATGCATCCCAAAAGAGAAGGAGCTAATCCCTTGATAGGAGGAGCTATCCCTTTGAAGGAGGACTTTATCCATTTGAAGGAGGACCTAGTAACTTCCCTCCATTGCACTATAAATTAACGCATTAGGTCAGTTGCTGGAAGGGTTAGAAGCTGAACATTTTTTAGGGTAAATGCTGATGGAATTGGGACTTCTTGGTTAAACTTGAGAGGAGAGATCACATACCTTTTGGTTTCATTGGGAAGTGAGTGAAACTTGTCAAAGTAGAGGAGACTTCTTGTTGGACCCTGGGAGGAGCTTGTACAAAATCAAGGCACAGGTTGTAAAGTTCTTCTTTCATTTGAATTAATACAATTAGATTCATTTTTCTCAACAAATTGTATTATGTGGTTTGTTTCATAATCTCCTTGATCATTATGATGAATATGCTTTATGATATTGGCTTTTCAGGTGCTATTTAATTTGTTTTCTTATTTGTGTTTGCAGAATTACACTTCAAGGAAGCTCATTTGGAGCGAGGGTGTGAGGCTTCCACAAACTTGCATTGGACCCAAGGTAGGCCTAAAACACTTGTTTGCCTTTGTTTTTGATTGCATATTTAGAGAAAGATAGTTTTTGATTGGCTTGCTTGTCACTAGATATCTTTAGATACTAGGAAGGTCGATCTTGTTCGCAACCTCGACTCATTTCGTGTGACAAAATGGCGACTTAGCTGGGGACTTGATTGTTTTCCTTGTTTTTACTTTGACCTGAGAAACTTGTGTTTTTTGTTTCTGTTTTTGGCTTGTTGTGTGTGGAATTGGGTGGATTTAGGAGATCTAGGTTTGTTTTTGATTTTCATAACTTTAGGAGAAGTCTGCATCCTGTGCTTGTATCACAATGCGTACTTATACGCATGTTAACTTTGCACACAGAGCGTGCACGCACCTGTGTAAACTCTGAACCTGCAGACCCTGCTAAAATTTTGAAAACTTAAATTTTACTCTTTCAATTAGTTTTATTTTGGTTTAGATGTTGTTATCCTCTGCCCAGACCTGCATATGACTTGTTAAAAGCTTTCCTTGGTTTAATTCCATTGGTGTTAGGGTTAGGTGAAATTCTTAGAATTTTTGGTTGCCGGTCTTGATTTTCATTTTGGTCATGTAGTAGCTCAGAGCTTAGAAGCGTAGAAGCCTCAGATCACCTTGGTTTTTACTGGCCTTCTTATGAGTCTGACCATTTGCAAAATATACCTTTGTTGAGGAATCCATCTTGTGTTTTCTCTTTGCAAAACTTCGAAAAGCTTGTGTTAAAAGTTTGGATTTCACTTTTACAAAAAGAACAAAAATCACTTGTTTTTGACTGATTTGTGATTCTAGACAAGTTAGTCCTTGGTTTGCTTATCGCCAAGTAAAACATCCTTAAAAAAACAAAACATCTTGTAAGCTTTTACTTCAAGTAGTTTTTTATAGTTTGTAGATCTTCAGATTTGCTTTATTCATAGTTTTCTCAAGATTTGCTTTAGTCACAGTTTTGAGTGTTTCTTATAAAAATACAAAAACTCTTTTGAAAAAGTTTGTTTTGGTAGCATTTGAGCGTTTGAATGAAAAAGGAAATTCTTGTGCAAATAACTAGCTGTCTCGTTTTGAGTGCATTGGAACAAAAACTCTTCTTTTAATTTGTTTGTTAAGAAAGATTTGTCTTTACACGCGTTTGCATTCTCAAACTCTTTCCTAACTAGAAGTTCATTGAAGAGGAAAGATTGTTTTATCATCTTAAGTGCATCTTTTTAGTGATTTTGAGTCGATTCTTCACACCACGAGTTTCATCTCCGCACCTCTTGACTTAATCAAAAACCAATAAAAATAACGCTTAAAGTAAAATTAATCTAGAAATATTTTTATTTCTAGGGCTCTATTACACCAACATAGCTTAGGCTAGTGTCTCGGAGTAAGGAGTACTTAACTCTCCAAGACAGTAAAACAAACAAGTAGCTGTATCTTACGGTAGGAGAGAAATCCAATTGTTGCATCTATGC
>APFE030274999.1:0-14438 GCA_000404065.3 Pinus taeda
GATGTCAGTGTGCACTGATTGTTGACATGGATTGGACCTCGCATAGGAACAACCTTGAGGGACCATGCTATGCTCGTTAAATCTTGTGTAAAATAATGCACTCATGCACTTATTTCAGATCGAGCATGTGTGAGCAAGTGATTTTGGCACTTCCAATCCAAGAAGGGAGCCCAAAAGCATCACTGACCAAGAAGTGATTACGAAACGACCGATCACACAATCCACAGTAGGATCCAAAATTCAGGTGTAGGCAAATTTTGGAGGGTGTTTGTTGCAATGACAACACTTGGCAACACACCGGTAGAACTCCACCTTCTCTACCTTGGTCAATTCGCAGGGTCTAGTTCTTCAGGAAGTATTGATTCATCATTGAGATTACCATGGCTTCCCCCTTCACCTCATGCATAAACATAGTCCCCTTTATTCCTTTATTTTGTTAAACACAAACATAAGATCAATAATCACACAATGTCTTGAATCAGGATAGGGTAATGAAATTCATAAGCTTTAGATTTTCAAAGTATAGTTTTTCATCTCTAGTGTTGCTCCGCTGCCAGCAGGCATTGACAGTGCCTCGATGGAGTCACTTCAGGGACACAAACATTGCTCCGCTACAAGAAGGCCTAGATAGTACCTTGACAGAGTTTCTTCCTTCTCTCTACGTAGGAAGATTTTTCTCTTCTTTCGCCTTTATTTATTTATTTTATATAGGACTGTGCATCGACACTTATTTATTTCATGGGTGGAAGTGGGATCTCGACTTATTGAGAGAAGGAGAGGTTGTCACTTCAGAGAAGCATTTATAAGACCTTTGATATTCGTTTTCTCATTTAGATTTTCCCCTTGTCCTTCTCTACTTTATTGGATCAAAATGAAAACACCGAAACTTAAAAACCTGAGTGTTGGCATGAGGTTTCCATAATAGACATGGAGATCATGGTTCACCACAAGGATTTCTTAACACAAGGATCATATTTCTGTCGGAACATCATCGACCAAAATATGTAACCAAGACAAGGAAGAAGAGAAGAGAGTTAGCGAAATGTTGTAGTGTCACAAAGTCCTTTTCTATTTTGCCACATTCCCATTTTGGCTAATAGAGAATCTTCATCCAAGGTCTCATAAAATGAAAGGAAAGACAACACACAACAAGGAAACAAAACTAGAATACAAGACAAAAACTGGATAAACCAAAACATGGTGTGAAACCAAAACTAGAAACACAAGACAAAACATAGGAAACGAATGCAGGATGAATGTGTAGGTAGACTAAAATGAAACTAGACCTACTCCTAACCTAACCATGTATAAGGTTGAAGTAACGTATAATGGAATTTCCAATTTAGTCGCCATAATTGTTCCCGACTTGCAATAAAAAAGCTGTGATCAATTAGGAAAAATATAAAACAATGTGAAATAGAAAGGATAAGAACTTGAAAAGCTTGCACCAAAATTTGAATGTCTTTCCTATCAGCAGAAATTTAGGCCATAGCCACCACTTCTAACCAGTTTATATTCTTACCTTTTCGATGAGAACCATCATTCAACAACCCTTGGAAGCTTCTTATGAATGTTTCTTCAACTACACTGAACTCCTTAGAAAACACGCAGAAAGATCAAAACTTATTATTTGCAACGGAGCCTTCCAAGTAAGATTGCTCCAACCATTCAATGATTCGATCATAAAATTCGTGACAATCCTCTTAAAAACCCAGAAATGTTCAAAAATATGATTTTTCAATTAGAGGCATGGGATTATGATCATAATCTTGCAAGGGAAAATAGATCTGATCATATTCAACATATATGTCAAGACACTAAGGATTTAACATAACCATCAATGAGTGTGGAAGTGCCCCAACTGTTTGACAAGTACATGGGTAGTGAGATATTAACCGATACATATAAAAGGGTGTAAAATAACTGTCATTGGATCCGCTGATGGGAAAATAGTAAGTTAAACTAAAGTAATCAGAGACATGATCATGATCAGATGGGCTAATTAAAGCATGAGATTCCTAGTTTGTAATTACCAAAGATAATTCAACTTGAACAATTTTATGAATGGTCAACACAATAGGGTCATCTTCCTCGCATGATGAATGTAACAAATAATTTTCTTGTAACTAGTTACACACTACACTACCATCATAATCGTCAAAAGAATAAAAAAGGAGTGCTAGTATAGTAAACACAAGAAATCAATCAGGGTAAAATGAGAGAACAAAAAATTGATTGGTCAAATAATCCATGCATTCACCGACGGTTAAGAGGATTTCAGGTGCAATGAAGACAAATATTAGCATTAAAATATTCAAAAGAAGGATCAGGAGTTTATTGTTTTCAAAAGAGTGTGACATGTATGACTCCTTTGGCGAAAGATAATCTTTAGAATAATCAATTTCGCAGTTCCATGATTATATGAAAGATACACATTCCAAACCCAAGTTTGATACAGGAGATTTTCATGAAGATGAATCATCTTGAATCCATTCATAAATGAAATCTTGAAAGTTCGAAAGATCATATCCATAATGAAAAATATATTTCAAGAAAGAATTTACATTGAGTGAAACCATGCAGAAAGAAGAGTTTGACGAAGAAAAATAGGTCTGACTCAGTTCAGGGCTATTACCAGAGTTGTGAGATCTTGACATAACCATCAACAGAAGTTGAAGTGCCTCAACTCTCTGGAAAGTCCCAAAACTTTTGGGGATTTTAAAATCAAATTGCGAAGAAATTTCACGAGAAAGTTGATTTGTTGAGTTGTATTCATGCAAAACAAGAGATGAAACAGGATGGAAAGGATAATCAATGATCTGATTATCTTCTCTTTCATCATGGAAAACTTCACTACCTTGTGTCAATTGAGAAGTGAGCTCATGTGATGAAGAACTTTGAAACAGGATGGAAAGGATAATCAATGATCTGATTATCTTCTCTTTCATCATGGAAAACTTCACTACCTTGTGTCAATTGAGAAGTGAGCTCATGTGATGAAGAACTTGAAGAGCGTGGAGTATCTTCATCACATGTAGATGCATCACAAATAGGAGAGCACAAGGGATAGTGGGACACAAAGGAGGTTTTGATAAGAGAATTTTCTTTGACCAAAATAGGTCCCGGATCTAAATCTTTCAAATTAAAATTTTGATGAGAAACCGAAAGATAAATTGGTACACTTGGGTATTCATCATTGCATACCTCAACATAATTATCATCATCAAAATGATTGTTTCCCAATACTACAGATCTAAAAAAACTGATTTCATTTGATCCATTACTGAGATTAAGAGATTCAATATCAGTCAAGAATGAGGAGACACCATATTCACATGAAGGATTTTGAAAAAGATAAGAAATATTGAAATAATCTTCACCTTCTTGCTCCTCTACCTATGTAATGTGATTATCTTGAACCTGATTGCAACTTGGACCAACAACTTTAAAATTAGGAGTGTGCGGAAAACTAGTTGATGGAGCAAATTGATTAAGTAGATCATGGTACAAAGAGTCATGACATGTAGCTGATAGAGGATGACATAAATATGAATGAGATTCAAGACTAGAGTTATGGCCATCTTGATGAATAGAAAAAATGGTTTTCACCATAGGCTTCATGAGCCATTCCAGGATTCCTTTATTGGATATTAATCATGACATGAGGAAGGAGGATGAGAAGATGGATTAGGAATTTGATGTGCATATTTCACAACTTTATGACCATTGCATGGAGGCATTGATGTCAGAATTGAAAAGGGAGGAGGACAAGGAACAAAACGAGTAGCAGGTTCCTCCTCGAAAATTAGTGGTGTCTCTTGGTTTACAAGAGTTGGGGACAAAGAAACATCAAGTGGTCTTAATTCATTGTAAAAATATATATTTACCAAATGCTCAAAATTTTGTTTCAAGAAATATCAATCCATATCTTCTATAGGAAATTCATAACAAAGATTGAGGAATCTATTAGACAAATCCTCAACTAATTCATTGGGCTCCATTCTAAGCTGATTGATTCTTTTATAAACATCTCAATAATCATAACTATCAAAGGCTAAATGAAGCTCCTTGATGATATGGTTAAGAGAATGAATGGAAGTAGGTGGTAGAGTGTGACACCATCGGCTAACAAAACCTTCAAGGGTGAGGCAAAAATTAATACAAGCCACATTCCAACTGACAATCATAGCCTACCTTCTGTTGTGCTTACTCATGCACAGAGATTCATTTGAGTCTTACATTACCTTTCGAGTACCACTCAGCTCTCTTGAGCTCCATCAACTTTTCCTCTTTCTCAACCAATCCCAAGACTCAAAACATAAAATAAAAGACAAGAAACAACCAAGAAGGAAACCATGAAACCAATAATGAAACCACAGCCCAAGTGGCATGGCCATGCACAAGACACAAACAAAACCGCAATCAAGCACAAAAAGGCACCAAAATATCAAAAGCGCAAGACTAGCAACAATCACCATGAGTCAATCCGTATGGCTCCCAAGGAAACTCAACCAGAGCCTTCTTCAAGATTTCATGGCAACCTCTCTTTGCCATGCAATCCCCTACATCATATTGCCATAAACACATAACTATCAGTGTCTAAATAAACATAACAATACATTAGTTACCTTATCTTGTTGTGCCAAGCACATTACTTGCCACTGAACATATCCACGTTCTCTCTCAAGGGACTCCATGGCTTTGATATATCCACCTATAACTAAAGACTAGTTAATATACCTGTCAAATACATTTTCATGAATCTAGCACATATCCACATAATGTCAAACAAAATCAAGGTTAAGAAGACTCCATGTATGTAATACACAAGTCATTATTTTGGAATTAGGATTTCCAAAGATAGCCAAAGGAATACTTACCTGATTCCTTTCTTTCACCTTTACCCTACTGCAACTGAGTCTTACTTTATATTGTCACACCACCCAACTATTAGTTATATAAACACATCAATTATTACCTCGTCATGCTAACACCAAGCATATTTCTTGCAACTGTTCACACATGTCAACCACATGTTCCAAATATCAAGACAATCATGTTTATCAATTTGAGATCAACTTTTACAAACAATCATTTCATAATTCATAGTCAACTCATAGTCGTTAGACACAATTCTACAACTGTCACCTACTATACTCAAGTACATATCAAATGTATCAACACATATGTGTTAGTAAAATCCTCTTAAAACAAAATCATTGGAACACATACTAATATTATGAAATTCATCAAACATTCAACCAACTTGCAAACACACCATGTTAAATAAATTAACTAGACACCAAACACTCAAACACCAAATAGATGTCACAATCAAACAACCAGGGACCAAATATACGACATATGAAAACTCGTACCTTAATGTATATCAGGGGAGGCTATCTTGTCTACACAATAAAGCTGGTTAGCATGATACAACTTCACAACACATCGAATCAAACATAAATCATGATATCCATAGCAGTAACTAACTAACATGTTCACGTCTTAAGCTCATATGCATTTGTTGTTCATGCATAACAATCACATATGTACAATCAATATAGATTACTACGACACCATATCAATATCTTCAATGAAATGAACGTAACCATCACACATATGATCAATCCAAATTACAACATCAAGATCTCCATGAAATAACCCTAATTTTCAAGTTAATAGCACACAATTGTCATATAGCAACAACAAGTTAACCTATAACATACTCATCAACAACATATCATATAACATAATCATAAAGTTATCTAACCTAACCAACATTATCAATGCTTACAACCACATGTTACTATTATTCTTGACTATCTGACTCAAGTGCATGTGACTATGCTAATCAACTATCAACTATCATGTATGTCACCATAACATCAAAAGGAATGTACATAAACCTAATGTATATAACCCTATTGCATATAACAATCCTTAACCTATATACCTACATGCCCAACATACAAACCTGTATGATGACATGCTCTCGTCTCTAGGTCTAATGCTGCAACTTCACTTTGATGATCTACATCTCCTACTTTTCTTCATTCAACACATTAGCATCATAACAAACCAATAGAACCACGATGACCTAAATTTCATACCATGACTTCACAAGGCATGTTTGACCTACTATTCATGCATAACTATAACCAAGACCATACATGCATAACAACTGTATATAGACATATAACAAATGAGTAGAAAACCATATACACATCATTCTAGTTAGAGTCTAGTCATCCATGCATGTCCATATCAACTACAAAAACCATGACCTCATGCATGACAACAACAACCACATCACATGCACTTGATAATATGTGAACATTGACATGCAATCAATACATAATCAACCATACACACATGAAGACAAGCTCCGCAACAACACTTTCAGCCTTCACATGGTGACATCACTACAACCATGATCAACACCATGAAAATGCAACAAGAACATGGACTACATCCATAAGGAACACATATGCAACCAACATGAAAGCATGATCAACGCACAACCCAAGGAGAGCACAACCATGCTTTGATAACACTCTGTAACACCCTCCCCCCACATCTACCCAAGAAACCTTCCAGTTGTGTTAACCATGTGATGAGAGGCCTTTATGATATGATTAAACCTCCTAAGTCACATTAAGGAAGTGGAATCGACAGAAATACTCCATACAAACATCCAACATCATCAACAAAACTCTCAAAAGACAAGTGAGCCACTCAGACAGCCTGCCCATGGGTCCCATTGTTGTTTTAGGTCTCTTGGGACATATTCGTTCTCATGCTATAGGCAAGGATATCATGAGAGCAACTAGCAACCTAAATTGACTCTCACAGGACTGTCTGCCAATGACTATGGACCACAATTGTTAGTGTTGTGCCAGTGACTCCAATATTTGAGCCACTTTTTCCGGCCCAGAGCCTAGGTCACTATCTAGAACTTAATCATCTCTTCCAATCATTAATTTAACATGGAAAAAAAAAGCATTAAAGCAAATACTTGTTCAAGACCTTGACTAGACCCCTAATATCCATGACAGGCATTTCGTCAAACATATCATCGACATGTAATCTACAGGTGGAAATAACAGAGTTCAGTGTAGGGTTCTCATACTTATGTAAAAATCACTATGAGCCATTGTTCCTTCATTCCATTTGTTTCATTATCATCTATTAGGTCATATGCACATTATCCATTCACATACAAGTAAAAACATGGTAAGATCCATACATAGACGCTGGTTATATGCACATTTTATGATATCAGCTATGTATGGCTCTTAGTGTGTTTTTACTTGTATGTGAATGGATTATGTGCGTATGACCTAATAGATGATAATGTAAAAAATGGCATGAGGGAAAAATGGTTCATAGAGATTCTGATATAAGTATGAGATCCTTACACTTAACTCTGTTATTTACACCTGTAGATTACATGTCGATGATATGCTTGACGAAATGTGTGTCATGGCTAGTAGGGTTCCAATCAAGGTATTGAACAATTTTTTGCTTTAATGCTGTCATTTCCATATTAAATTATTGATCTGAAGAGATTATTTAGTTCTGGGTAGTGACCTGGGCTTTGGGCCTAAAAAAGTGGCTCAAATCCCGAAGTCGCTGGCACAACATTGACAATTCTAGTCCACAGTCACTGGCAAGCAAGCCTATGAGAGAGAATTAGGTTGTTGGCCGCTCCCTTGTCCATAACATGAGAGCGACTATGGGCCAAGAGACCTAAAACAATAGTGGGACCCAAGGACAAGTTGTCTGAGTGATTGACTGTCTTTTGAGGGTTTTGTTGATAATGTTAGATGTCTAAATGGTGTTGTTAGGTCCCTATACTACTAGTGTAACCCCTTATTGTTATTAATACAACCCCATTATTATATTTTTGTGCCCATATAGTCCCCATATTATTATTATTGTGCCCCATAGAATCCCCCTATTGTTATTATTGTGCCCTTACATCATTATTGTTATGTTGGCTCTGATTATATTATGGCCCCTTAGACTCCTATATATAGAAAGGAGGTCTTGTCATTTGTATCATCCAAGAATTGTTCATTTGTGTAATGTAAAGGAGGTTTCCCCCTCTAATAGGCTAAATTCTAAGGCATTCATCTATCTTTTCTATCTTTTTATGAGCTGGTTTCATAACATTTGGTATCAAAGGTTTGGATTCTAGAGTTTCACTGCTCCAAACAGGTCATCGTGGAATTTTAGCTATAACTTTGTTTATGCGATGCTTCGGAAGCTGAAAAAATCCAATTGGAGATGAAATATCTCTGAACCTTGGGTTTGAATTTCAGATCTTGTCTCGCTACATTTTAGGATATATGATCTAAGGAAGATAGGGTTTTTGAAAGCTCCAAAATTTCATCTAAAACAAGTTACTACGAAATTTTTGCTCTAAAGTTTCCGCTATGAAGTTTCAGAACCTAAAAAAAAAACCCATTTGATAAGAAATCGGTCTGAACCTTGGGTCTCAATTTCAGATTTTGTCTCGCTATATTTTCGGATATATGATATGATGAATTTAGGGTTTTTGCAGACTTCTGAATTACATCCTAAACAAGTGACCTTAGGAAAATCATCATAACTTTCTCTCTGAGTATCAGATTGAAATTTCGTAAGAAGTTGCAAAAAAAGATGGACTTTATTTTGTTTGGGTATAATTTTCAGAACCTAAGATTGAAACAGGGACACCTGGAACGTCGTACAAGTTCATTCTACTGAACTAGTCTATAATTAGGTCATCGCGGGAGATTGGGAATAAATCTTTCTGTAGGAACCCAATTGTGATCAGACTTGTGGAGTTAGAAAGAGGACTCAGAGAGCTATTACAAACTGAAATTTCCAAACTTAAAGATCAGAAAATAAAGTGTTACATTTGTTTCACGATCGATCTCCTAAAATCAAGAAAAAGCAAGATGAGGAAGTTTGATGGCAAGGATTCGGTAAATTGGATACTACAGATGGAGAAATATCTTGATCTACATGGTGTACCACTGTTACAAAAGTTACATATTATTTAGAACCAAATCAATTTTTATGGTATAGAGGACTTTGTTGTCGTAAACCACTTTTCACGTGGTCAATTTTCATGGAGAAAATGATAGCACATTATGAGGATACAAAGAGAAACACCTTCTTTAGCCAATTGATAAATATCAAGCAAAAGGGTTTAATGGCAGAGCACATTGAGGACTTTCAAAATTTGAATATAAGGGTCAATGATATTCCAGAGAAGAAAATGGTTGATGTCTTCATAGGGACTTTAAAGGATTACATTCAACACGAGGTTCGTCTTTGGGAACCTGATTCATTGGAGAAGGCATTCAGGTTGGCAAGAAAAATTGAAAGCGAAATTATGGAAACAAGGAATCCCACCACTCACGACTATAATTATGGAAGTTTTTTTTCTCCTATCCTTCCAAAACCTACAAGGTTTACACCACAACAATTGGAAGAAAAAAGAGAAAAAGGGCTTTGTTACAATTGTGATAGAAAATATGCTAAAGGTCATAAATGTGCTAAGAAGAAATTATTTTACATAGATTATGAAGAGTAGGAAGAAAAGGATAAAGAAACATCAAAAGAAGAGGATATACACCAGGAACCCACCCCATATAAATAAGAAATGAATCTGACCATATATTGTAAAGCAATGGAAAGAATTACCACTCCTCAAACTCTCACGATAGAAGGACATATCAAGAAGAAAAAGGTTCAAGAAATGAAAGATCAAATCGAGAAAGAAGAAATGAATCCGACCATATCTTGTAATGCATTGGCAAGAATTACCACTCCTCAAACTATCAATATAGAAGGACATATCAAGAAGAAAAATGTTCAAGAAGTGAAAGATCACATCGAGAATCAAGAAATGAATCTGACCATATCTTGTAATGTATTGGAAGAAATTACCACTCCTCAAACTATCAAGATAGAAGGACATATCAAGAAGAAAAAGGTAATAGTGTTGATTGATTCGGGCAGTACCCATAATTTTATTCATTGTAAGATAGCCAAGGAATTGAATTTATTCCTATATCCAGCACGAGAGTGTCAAGTGATGGTTGCAAGTGGAGGAACCATAAATTTCTCTGGAAAGTTCCATAATATCAAGCTATCCATGGGAGAATATGTATTGAATATCCCGATGCTTTTCATTCCAATGGGTGGTGTTGATGTTTTACTAGGAGCACAATGGCTACAATCTTTTGGTACAATATCTTTTATTTCAAGAAATTTTCTTGAAATTTTTTTGGGAAGGAAAGGAAGTTGAATTGAGGGGCATCGAAGGGAAATCAGGAAAGGTATTAAACTCTAACAGCATGAAAAAGCTTCTAAATAAAGAACAACGGGGCATAATTGCACAATTATGTTCACTAGAGGATCCCACATCGAAATCATGTATTTCCCCAGATCTCCAAAACATTTTGGACAATCATTCCAAGGTATTTTAGACTCCAAAGGCCTCCCACCTATTTGTGACCATGATCATGCTATTCATTTGATTCTAGGAAGTGTTCCTCCAAACATTAGGCCTTACAGATATCCATATGCCCAAAGGAGTGGGAAATCATTCAAAAGTTGCAGAATATCCCAGTTCAAATAGTATTGTGAGAGCTTGACAAGGAAGGAAAAATCATATTGGAGCCTGAAGCAGTCACAGAACCGAGAAATCGATAGCTACAAATTAGATAAATTTCAAAGTATCTCATCAAGTGGAAGAACTTACCCGCTAAAGATTCCACATGGGAGGACAAGAATTTATACAAAAGTATCAAGAAATACTCAAGCGTTGAGGACAACACTTTTTGAAGGAGAGGGGCACGTTAGGTCCCTATACTACTAGTGTAACCGCTTATTGTTATTATTACAACCCCCTTATTATATTGTTGTGCCCATGTAGCCCCAATGTTGTTATTATTGTGCTCCATAGAAGCCCACTATTTTTAATATTGTGCCCTTACATTATTATTTTTATGTCGGATTTGATTATATTATGGCCCCTTAGACTCCTATATATAGAAAAGAGGTCTTGTCATTTGTATCATCCAAGAATTGTTCATTTGTGTAATGTAAAGGAGGTTGCACCCTCGAAGAGGCTGAATTCTAAGGCGTTCATCTATCTTTTCTATCTTTTTCTAAGCTAGTTTCATAAAAGGTGTGCTTCCATCGATTCCACTTCCTTAATGTGACTTAGGAGGTCGAATCATATCATAGTAGTCTCTCATCGCATGTTTACCCTGGCTAGTTGGTTGCTTGGGTAGATGTGGGAGGATGGTGTTACATCATTGTTCTAGGCCATGCTATCAATGTGCCTCTCATTCCATCTAACATTACTAATGACCAAAAATAAATCCATCCCCGAACTTCCCTTCTCTTATACACAATCCCTCGAGCAATCGGGTCACCCCCTTCCATGCAGTCACACACCTTCCAAGTTGTGCTGGCACCCCCATCCCGGGAAGTCTGTCCCTTGGCAAGGTTTCCTCACATCAGAAGTTCAAAAACCAAGGCATATCCTTGACTCAAAACCATCATACCAATCATAGCATGCTCATGGAAATCAATGGACACTATTGGATACCAGTGTCCCACAACGGCTATACTCCTAAAGTGCTTTACCTACATAATTCTTCCTGTTCCAGTTCCTTTTGTTGTTGTTACAAATTCTTACAATCAATTTTAACCACCCAACTGACCATTTCCGTGCTTCCTGTATCAAGCACATAATTCCCATTAGAGTTAGAATAAATTGAAATAATCTTAAATATTATCTCATTAGTAGTTTGTCAATAAGGTATAGCTTCAATCTTGTTTACTTCTTGTCACAACAAGTCAAACTAGTTATTTGATCAAAGAATCATGTATAAATATATAACATTCAGTTAGCTCAAAATGCAACCATCATAATCAAAATCATGAATCGCATGCAATCATCATAAATTAGAATCATAGATCATATGTAACCATCGTAAATCATATGTATGTTAGAAAATTATATATTGCAGAGCAATGTAACACATAAAATATTGCAGAAACACAAACACAGAAAATGCATAAAACAAGAGAGACACAAATATACATGGTTCACCCAATTTGAGCTATGTCCACGGAGAAACAACTAGTCCTCCCTTTTATATTATCCAGCAAAATGAAGCGATACATCTACATAGCCGCAATACAATTCCCTCATATATAGCAAGGGGTTGCCTTCTAGGGAAAAAACCCTAAATTAAACATAACTTCTACTGTAAAATCATCCACCTTATGATCCATTGGACCTCGCCTGGTAGTGAACAAACAGGTGACGTTGTCGCCCCATTATGAATTGGGGTCCAATGTGGCGATACCTCTGAATAAAGAAGATAATGAAGCTCCACACCCAACAATCTCCCACTTGGAGACTGATTATAACAACTCCACCGCTGCTTCATTTTCTAGACAATGACTCCACTTTGGACCTAGTTGTTTCTCATCTTCATCATCATACTTGAAGACAAATTGAAACCAAGCAAAATCTCATTTTTTCCCTAGTTACAACTTTTGTTAACATATCTATAGGATTTTGGCTAGTATGTATCTTTTCCAGCTTCAATTGTCCATCTTCCAACACCGATCGTATGAAATGGTACTTGAGATGTATATGTTAAGTATTGGAATGAAAGGCATAGTTCTTTGCAAGATGAATGACACTCTAACTATCATTGTATAACCTGCCCAACTCCTGCTTCTTACCCAATTAATCCAGAAACCTTTGTAACCAAATCATTTCTTTACTAGCCTTCGTTGTAGCAACATACTCTCCTTTCATTGGTGAGAGTGCAACAACAGTCTACAATTTTTAAACCCAACTGACAATTTTTCCACCTATAGTAAACACATACTCTGTGGTGCTCCTCCTGTTATCTCTATCACCTTCCATAGCTACATCAACATATCCCTGTAGAGCAATGTTTGAACCACCAAAGCATAATGCTTGATATGGGGTACCTCTCAAATACCTGAGAATCCACTTCACTTCCATCCAATTTTCTTTTACTGGATTACTCATGTACTTGCTTACAACTCCCACTGCATGTGCAATAGTAGGCCTTGTGCATACCATTGCACAAATTAAGATTCCAACTGCTAATGCATATGGAACTTTAGACATATAATCCATCTCTTCCTGAGTCTTGGGACACATCCCTTTACTTAGTTTGAAATGGATAGCCAAAGGTGTAGCAAGTAGTTTTGCATTGTGCATATTAAATATTTTCAACACCTTTTATATGTACTCACTCTGAGACAATGTTAATTTGCAATTTTTTGTGTCCCTAGTTATTCTCATACCAAGGATTTGTTTTGCAGCACCCAAATCTTTCATTGCAAATGAATTTTCCAATTTTCCTTTGAGCACGTTTATTTCCTGCATGTTAGGCCCTACAACAATCATGTCATCTACATACAATAATAATATAAATAACTGCCATCATTTTGCCTTTTGAGATAAACACAATGATTAGAGTGACATATAGTACAACCTAGTTCACACATTAACTTGTCAAATTTTAGATACCACTAACTTGGAGCCTGTTTTAATCCATACAATCTCTTCTTCAACATGCACACTAGCTTCTCCTTCCCTTTGACCTCATCTCCTTATGGCTGTGGCATATAGATATCTTCCACCAAATCCCCATTTAGAAACGACATCTTTACAAATAACTTCTCAAGATGTAACTCTTCAGCTACTACTAGACTTAAAATATTTCTGATTGAAGTCATTTTAACGACAGGATAAAATATCTGATCAAAGTCCATATCTTTTCTCTGTGCAAACCCCTTCACCACAAGTCTAGCTTTATACCTTTTTCTACCTCCATCATCTTCCTCCAATCTATAAACCCATTTATTTTTCAATGTTGTTTTACCTGCAGGAAACCTGACTAAGTCTCAATTCTGGTTATGTACCAAGGAGTCCATCTCTTCTTTCATGGCTAGCTCCCACTTCTTCTTGGTTTCTACTTGCACTACTTCTTCATAACTTTCTGGTTCAGTAGAATCAATCAACAATACATAATATAATGAAGGAGAGTATTATTTAGGGGTTCTACTTATCCTGGTAGATCTTCTAACACCACTTTTAGGTGTTTGAGGTCCATGTTGCTATTGTGGTTGTTTTTGTTGATCATTATGATTTTTAGACACCTTTACTTTTTCTATGATCTCATCAGGAATTGTGTATTCTTTGTTTTCTTTTTCTTGTTTCTTTTCCTGCATCTGATCCTTATACAAAACCTTTTCATTGAATATGACATCTCTGCTACTAATGATTTTGTGATTTTCATAATCATATAAGAGATAACCAAAATCATTAACACCATATCCAATAAAGGTAAATTTCTTTGATTTTTCCTCAAGCT